>JAVJIF010008164.1:0-236727 GCA_038442645.1 Agave tequilana | reverse complement strand
TTAAGAAATAATATTGGATAGGATTAGAACACACAAATGATCTTCCATGAGATTTACAACAATTTCTACAAAGATTTGGTTATGTTTCCCTACAATTCCATAATGTGTCTGGTATAGATCAGGATGTGAGGGAAATGTTTCCATCCTAAATTTGAGAAATCTTGTTTCCTCAGCATTTCCCCTGTCCTTGCTCAAATTTTCAGAAAAGTTTCTTCCCAATTTCTGAAGCACATTTCCTGTTGCCATGGAAACTCATCATCCCTATTCTAGAAAGAGTTTCCTTACAAGAATGTTTTGCATGCACTAAATTAAAAGAACAGCTAGTTCATGTGGTGACAAAGATAATTTTTATGTAAGCTTACGAATGTGAAGGACATAAAACTGGCATTCACATCTTCTTAGAAAGAAAATTGAAGCACATAGCATCTCAGTGAATGCAGTTTAGTGTGGAAACTCACTGTAGGATTCATGTATTAATTAACCAAGGTTGATAGGTTAATTAAGAGATCCTGTGTTTAAACATGGAATGTCGCAATATAAGAAACAAACTAATGGAAACCTTCATAACATACAGTTCTAACATATCTCCTTGATTAGAAGGGTTAGAAGATTATATCTAGGTTAAAAGAAGCAGTCATGAGGCAAAGTGTAGGAGGGGGAAATCTCTAAGGAAGGCACCTCAGGGCTTAAACTGGTCTAAGTGTTGGTTATGTGAAACGTGTATGCGTGTATGAAAATCAAAATAACACTCAATCACGCTTCACCAACATGAAACAATCATTAGAAGGATCTTAAACTAATAATACTAGCAAATAGTTGATCACACGCAGTTTTAATTCAATTCAATCGAGAATCAATTAAAAATAATATATTATGCGACAAGATTTTACGATTAATATCAAATCTACTGAATTACATGCAAGTAGATGTGCACAATCTCATATTTGTGGACAACAATTAAATCGATAAAAACTTAGATATTTAAATATCAAACTCGATATAACTGATCTGAATTAGAAACATACTTACTGAGAATCATGTGAGATCTCTCTAATTCGTAGATCTCATCGCTACGATTGCAACAGCTCAAAAATCAACTGAAAAGGATGCCGGATGTGAAAGTTATGGCTCAAAAACTAAGAGGTGCTAATGGGTCTGGATTTGTCTGAACTCGTTACTGTTCACACGGGGTCGGATCTCCTTCGCAAATTTACAACTCAAATTGGGTGGATTTGGGTCGGTTGATCTGCTATCAGGTCAAGGATTAAACCCAAACAGTTGTGGTTGTATTCGGATCGGGTCGGGTTAATTGAGATCCCGAATTGGCTTTAGATGTAGCAACAACAGAACGGTGATGACTGCGTGAACTCGTTGTCTCGGGAGGTCGGTGAGGCCTCGGCGATGGGGGCAGGGAAGACAGTTGGCGGCGGCGGTGGGAGTCTGGCATCGGCAAGGTGACTAGGAGTGGCACCGACTTGGAGAAGTGGTGTGGCGCCGACGCTGGCTATGTGTGAGGCTGAGCACGAAGACGAGGAGAGGAAGATGGACTCCTGGACTTCGATGGGAGGTAGAGACTGTCTGGTGAGGGCAGGGATAGGGGAAGGAGTTCTAAGAAGAGAGGAGACCTTGCACTGCCTAGTGGGGAGGCGCAGTCAGCGAACCGGTGTCGGGGGCGGAGCACGAGGGTAGTGCTCGTTGGTGATGATTGAGAGGAGTCGTGGGGGTGATGAATGCTTTAATTGGAGAGAGAGTTGAGTTGGTGGCTTTTCTTGGTTTCTTCTTTTTCTTTTTTCCTAAATTTGAAAGGAGATTAGAGTTTTTAGAAGAGAACTAAAATGGGTTTAGGATTTGAAAAAGAGAGGGGTAAGAGGATAGGCTAGATAGGGTTTCACATCGCTGAGCTTCACACACAAAGAGTTCACTCATAAATTTTGTGAAAAATTTCATAAACTTCTTTATTTCATTATATTGTTTAATACAAGAGGCATTTTATAACTTTTACAAAATTTGAATACAACTAGAACTCCTAATTAAAATAAAATTACAACTCCAAATTTTAGAAACTAAAAATCAAAAAATAAAGAAATTAAAAATACATTGTATACTAGAATACTGGAACAATACATATTCTCCATCGGTGATACACGCGCCATGCACGTGGTTTCATCAGTTGGCTTTGAATAACAATGACTTGTGAGTTTGCCAGAATGCTAGTCAACTCTGCTGGGGGGAATGTCCAAAACATGTTTTGGGGAATTTTAGAAGAGCTATCAAATAGCTCCCTAAGGCGGATAAGATGACTACCTAGATGCAACTGTTTGAAGACAGCATTAGGTGTCAATATAGTTGCAAAGGGACATAGTAATGAAGAAAGCGTAGGAGAACAACACTAGTAATAGTAACACTAACAGTGATGGGGACATCGAGTCAGCTTCTTTTTGATTTAGAGTCTGAGTATGTATTTTCTTTTATTTTATTTAGTAGTTTTGTATTTTTTTTTAGTATTGTGTTTTATTTTTGTCCCACATCAGATATGTGGAGACAAGTCTGTAGTTGTAAACCTATTTAAAGAAATAAAAATAGACTAGAATTTGCGAAAATTGTTTTGGGGTTTTTCCCCTTAAGGAGCGTGCCGCCCATGATAGGCGTGAAACCCTAACTGTGAAGCTAAGATCAGGCAAGCGGCATGAGGTCAAGATCAAAGAGTGTGCGGCGTGAAGCGGCGAGAGATTCAGGAAGGTGAAAGACTTTTTCATTTATCCATTAGGTAATCTTTAGTTATTTCTTTCATTTCTCATCTTTTTCCAAAATCGAACCCCCCCCCCTCTCTTTTGTTTCATATCAAACAGGCTGCAGTAGGAATTAGAGAAGGCACTAGCTAAGCAACAATAACAGTATGCTGAAGGGGCTTCTGAAGAGACTTGTTACTGGAGCAAGTGTAGTCACAAGATTTTTGGTAGAAAATAATCATATGTTGATGTGTAGGAAGTTTCACTTGGTAACATTTGTGTTTTGTGATTAAAGCCCTATGTAGGGTCGCTGAGAATCCTTGTAGTAGGTGTTGGTAAACTCTGGCAAATAATAGCTGAATGCACCTAGTAAATGGTGATTCTACTCGTGGGAACTGGTGAACTCATGGAAGAATAATGGAACACCAATTGTGCATTACCCTTAACTTGAAAGGGTGAATGGATTGGATGGAAACTATGAGTACATAGGAGTTGACCTAAGATGTTGTAGTGGGACTGGAGAAATAGGTTTAAAGGGGGCCCTGAATAACGGAGGTTGGGGGTCCAAAATCTGGGTAAAAGCCAAAGACAATAGAGACATTGGTAGTACTGCAAGTTATTCAATTAAGTCCATAGAGACAGCTTCCAGACTTTTGCTGTGATGCTGGAGGTGACATGTTCCTCTTTTGCCTCAGTAATAACAATTTAAGTGTGAAATGAAAAGATCCTCAAAGTATAAGGATGAGACAAGCATAAGCACACTATTATGTTTTACATGCCAAAACGTAGCCAATGAGCTAGGCTAAGCAATCAAGCTCCTATTAAAGATAAGGCAACAAATAACTCTCACACTCTATCGCTCCGAATCAAGAAAATGAACTGAGAATTGAAAGCTTTCTTGCTTTTCTTGATTTATAAATCAGATTTCATGGTTTCCACGCATCTTAAATGTTTTTCTCCCTAATTATGTAGGTTGGCTGAAGATACAGCATGGCACCCTGTTTGGAAAGAAGAATTTGACTCCTCCCCACTGCTGAAGAAAGCTATTATCTTAGGTTATGGTCCATTTAGGCCATGGATGTCTATAGCACACTGGTATCTTCAATGTCCCATCTCCTTGCTTATAGAAACTTTTCATATTAAAATATGTATTCTTTGTCATTTGATATACATTCTCATTATTATCAATTTTTCTATTAGGTTATCGTGGCATTTCGATCTAAAAAAGTTCAGACCAGCTGAAATTGGAAGGGTGAAGATAAGCTTGACATGTGTATTTGCATTTATTGCTATCGGATGGCCTTTGATCATTTATAAGGCTGGGATTATAGGATGGCTCAAATTTTGGTTCATGCCGTGGATGGGTTATCACTTCTGGGTATTTCCCTGTTCAAATTTACTCTCTTTTCTAGGTGTAATATTTAACATACCCCGTACTGTTATATGGGTATTAATCTTCAATTTGGAATTTATTTATCTTCTTTTTATGTTTCTTTGGTGTTTCCATAATGTTATTATTTTATGTACCTTATGTACTCACTCCATATAATTCTTAACTTTCCAGATGAGCACTTTCACAATGGTGCATCACACTGCTCCACATATTCCTTTCAAAACTGCAGAGGAGTGGAATGCTGCACAGGCCCAACTTAGTGGGACAGTCCATTGCAATTATCCTCGTTGGTATGCTTGTATCTTTCACATGCAGTCTTACATTTTGCAGTTACCTGGCATCTATGCAGAAGTGGTTCATACACTTGAACTGAGCATAATTTGGTTAAATGATTCCCATAACTACTTCAGTAATAATGAAAATTTTCAATCTTGATTTTTAAAGATTTCATGATTATTCGAAAGGTAAATGGAAAATAAAAGTGGATCCTTTTTCAAGCTGATAAAAGAAAAAAAAACTTCAAGCTACAATACCTACAAGATTCATTGTCATAAAGTTTCTCCTTGTGATCCCTAGAGACATAAACTACCGTAAAAAAGGACCTGTCTATGTTTGGATCGTCTCAAACTGTCCAAAGAATGGTCTTCCCCACGGTCCCTGCCAGATTGAGTTCTATACTTTTTTGCTGCCTTTATGTAGAAAACAATGATATCATTATAGGAAAACATTAAATGACAGAAATCTGATCTGATATCAATCATTTTGAGCAGATAGAGCTTCACTAGTTGGCTATTACCGCAGACTACAGAGGAGATATTGGAAAATAGGAAGAAAACAGAAGAAAATAGTGGAAGTCACTTTGTGAAAGAATATATGACAGAATTAAACTTCTTGTAGGCTGCCTATGATGCATGATTAAAGGAAAGCCACTGCCAACAACAAATAGGAGGAAATAACCCCTAGTCCCTCTTGTGTGGCTTAAGAGAATTCCGATGTGGATAAGCTCTTTTATTAACCTTGGATTCATAATTTTCCCAGTCAGGAGCAATCCCAAAGAATTTGACTATTCCTTAGTGGGAGTTATTAGTATTAGTCTTATTTGACTGGAGTAGAAATTTTTCCTAATTGTTATTGAACGTGCATATTTAGTAAAATTTTGTCTCCTTGTTGTAGAATGTGGATATTATCTTAATAAAATCTGTACTACCTTTCTTTAAGATCGAAATTATATGCATCACGATCATATATATGACTCGTACGAAACATATTCTCTGAAGGAGATTGAATCCATAACCAAAAATGTGATTAGCTTACCCATTTAAATCATTAAAGTTCCATTACACAAAAGAAAATAAGTTATTTGCTGAACCAAAAATGTGATTAGCTTACCCATCTAAATCATTAAAGTTCCATTACACAAGAAGAAAATAAGTTATTTGCTGCGGACAACGTTGTCTTCTTTGGCCTCAGTCTCTGCATGAGCTCTGTGGCAGTGATCTTGATTGAAACTCCAAATATCAATAATGTAGTAATAAGTAAGCCAAAACAAACTCCCCCACTCCCTAGAACAAAAGATCCTACACCTTCACGCCTCCTCATTTAACAGAAGCGAACTAACTTGGACCAAGGAGATTTCTGCTATCATGTCCCATCTTGCTTTATTTCCTCCTCCTTGCCTTTGATTGTTTTGTTCTTACGGTCACCTCCATCTTACAATGTAGCTACAACACATGTAATAGCCTTGTGCATTCTCTCTCTCTCTGCAAGAAAGTTGACCTTGAGGGCTTTTAAGCACTGTAAATGGTGGAGGATAGACACACTTATGGAAACTTAGAGTGCACTCTCGGGGGTACTACTAAGATGAAAACTTTACATGATCCAACTCAAGAAAACGTCTAATGGAGAAACTGATGTGGAATGTGTACGTGGGCGGAAGCAATTGATAAAATAATTCAAAGAAATATTTTGCCAGCAAGAAAATCGTTGGTTGGAAAATACTTAAATCAGTTAATATCAATAGCAAATATTAGATCCATATGAAAGCAAGTAGACTAATTAATATATATTGTACAGGTAATCAGACTATCAAAAAACAAGCTTATGGAACTACAATGCAATTCAGATTCACTCGCTCATAAGTTTTAAGTGGACAGTAGATCAATGTTGATAACAAACTGGAGATGTAATATAAAACTTGTAAATAGATATTCGTGGATTGGGATTGTACCTCAAATAATCTATTTGATTTCATTTGTCTTGCTCTGAACTTTTTGTAAGTATATAGCTCTGTTTGTCACGAATGCAATACTTTGAAAATTATGTAATTTGAACTCTGGATGAGTGAGTGATAACCCAAACAATGAAGCTTACTGGTGCAGAATTCTGCTCACGTGAATCTGATTATCGGCTTGTCTGGTCCCGGGCTGGGCGTGGTTGATGGGAGCTGCCTAGACACGGGCATGGATGCTTGAGCTTCATTAGTGAAAAAAAGTTGGTGTGGAGGAGAGGTTGGAATCTCTTGAGGCTGTGGTTGTACGAAAGAGAGTTGTCGACAATCAATTAGAACTCGATATTACTTTTGAGAGGAGAAAAAAATTTATTTGTGGAGAGGTAGAGATGGGAAGAGAATTATAGTAACCAATAAATAATTAGAGCATGTCACCACTAATTGGGGTTTAATAGGACATCCCTCTACTATTAGAAAGAGAATTCATGATCCATAACAAACTTACGAAGAGAATAACAAATTTCATTGATTATTTTTTGAAAGAAGTGAATACATGAGAGCCATTTATAGACGATCAAATAATATTTTCCTAGTTACAATTGAAATTAAAATCCTATGAGAAATAAAAAAACCTAAAAGAAATAAAAACTACTAATCCTAATACTATTAGAACAACTGAATTCACATTGAGTAAACCATCTTCTCCAACGATGATAGATGCTTCAGGTCCTTGATCTCTTGATGTCCGCATCAGAAGCAAGAGTAATTACATGGACATTGTAGAATGAATAACTAATAACTCTTAATATAATAGTCAAGCACTGCAATAGATAATCTGGAAATGAAAAGGATCTCTTGCGAAATTTTATGCAAGATCACCATGAAGTCAAAATTTTACCGTTCTAAAAAAAGTCCAACCCTGACTTAAGGATACAAGTAAATGAAGATATAAACAGTAATAATATCAGAATTTAAATCAATACAAAGGAAAACCTTGACATTATGTGCCATGGTTACAATAGTTTCAAGAAAAAATGTACCATCAAGAGATATATACTCTTTTTGTTTACTTAATTTAGAATATCTTAGGCTGGATACCTACGGCCCTTGAGCCCACAATTTGGTGACCAGGATAGGATTTGGAGGAAAAGGCATAAATATCGATACTAATACAACATGTATAGTTCAAGATATTAGAAGATTGATACCAATTTTGTGTGCACATGCACGTATAATATGCACCGAGTCAACAAAATTAAATAGACTAAATTTCTATGGCATCCCTCAAAACATCATTAGTAGCATCATCCCTATTATAATTAATATAATTTTTATTAACTCCTTTAGGTATAAGATAGGTGTAAGATAGAAGGTGCAAAGATGGAAGGTGCAAGATCGAATTTTCATAAAAATCTCATTAAATGCTAGATTAAAGAAATGAAAAGAAAGATTAAACAACACATTAAAAATCAGTCAAAAGTTTCTTAGACATCAACACAATTCAAACTGAAGATAAGAGATTAGGAATATTAGGTTATCAATAAAATATGTAAGAAATTATTGCAAGGTCAAATAGAAACAGACAGTTTATGTGAACGGAAAAATAATTAAAAGAATATAGAAGAATTAAGGAAAAAGCCTATGGTTTGAAATTACCTTTCTATATTTATTTATTCCATAGATTCTTTGTTGATAATTTTGGCGAAAGAGTATGCTTCAGGAGACTTTTTGTGCACAGAAAGCTAACTCCGTTACTTCTTCATTCAGAATTCCTAAAGTTCATCAAACTAAAAGCCTAATCAGCATAACAATGACAATAACAAAAAAAAAACTCCAATCTTTTGCAAAATCCCAAATTCCTCATGTTAATATATCATCAAACGAATTCCTAGCAAAGCATAGATCTCTGTTTAGCATGGATCAAATCATGTAGTTCTTGTGAAGGTTCATCTCCCAAACGAAATCGGTGGTCATCGCTTCTCATAACGTCCTACTAGGTCCCATCACGGCTTTAGGTGAATCATGATCGCTAGGACGAAGAGAGGGCGATGGAGGATTCATGATCTTATTTTGAGAGAGAAGGGTTGTTGGTCCCGAGATGATGCCAATTGTAGGATCTAAAATATACGTCAACACTTAAACAAAGATATTAGCGTCAAATATAAAGAACTTGCAAGTAAGGAAATTAAATCACAGAAAAAGATAACAAACGCAAATATAAGTGATTTATCCTGGTTCGGTCTTTGTGACCTACATCCAGTTTCTAAGCCACCCGCTTGAGATTTTATTTTATCCTTTGACTTTGTAACAACACCTTGTATAACCTCTCTTCAACCCGAGACGCTCTTGTACAATGCTCCTCTTTGAGTGATTACAAACAATTCTATAAGCCTTGAATCTGTATGTGATCGTGAACAAGGGCTCTTATAGGTGGACTCTCAGAAATCTTCACTATAGAGTAGGAATTTGAATGAAGAACTGAAAGTGAAAACAGTTTTCTGAAAAACAGATTTTTTAACAGAGTTTTTGGGCAGAAAACTATTGATATGAATTGGTTTTTTTAGCCTAGGACAACATCCCTATTTATAACTGAAATCTATGGTCAGTTAGGGTAGTTATCAGGTCAATTTTGAATATTGAAACGTTGGATAAAACACCAGAAAATAGAAACTGTCTAACAGTCAGAAACTGTCATTAGTCGACTAGGGGTTGGGGGTTAGTCGACTAGGGTAGGCAATTTAGATAGGGTTAGTCGACTAATAAAGGGGTAAGTCGACTAGGGCATGATTGAAACAAAAGATAAGTTTCTGGAAACTGAAACTAGTGACTAACAGAGTTTATAAGTCGACTATAACTTGTATTAGTCGACTAGTAATATTGATAAGTCGACTAATGTTGATAAACAGAAAGTTAATATCTTTTCAGGATAATACTTAGTCGGGACTTTTATAAGTCGACTAGATAAGGTATTAGTCAACTACAAGAGGGGTCAAGTCTGCTAATAGGAAGGGTCAAGTCTACTAATAGGACTATTTTGTGTGTGATCAAGGCTTTTAACAAATATCTAAAAATACACAAAAATAGTACAAATTACATTTTGTTATCATCAAAATAAGTTCCAACAAGGGCTTGCGTAGGTAATTCGAGGTTGAATAGGAGATTCAAGTGGAGAGGGAGAAGAAGAGGCATCTGGAAAGGAGTTAGACTTGGGAACAAAGAGAGAGAAGATAACAGGTCAGGTCATACAATCAAGCAGGTTTGGTTCTATAACTAAACATGTCTAATCATATTATAAAGACTAACGATGAGGATTTGTTTAAGAAAATCAAGGGCTAGAATAAGCCCTAGATAGACCCAAAAAGACAGACTGATGGGGATCACTCTAGTTACTATTTAGTAGTCTGTTTTAAGTTGTTTTTTTTTATTTAGTGTATTTTTTAGTCCCAAATCAGCTGTGATGGAAAACTCTTTCTTGTAGAGGTCTATATATGACCAAAACTTGTAGTGTTTTAATTAGACTATGATGATTGAAATTAAAGCCCCTTTGTGAAGCATGCTGATTTGCTTTCGAATTTGAATCTTTGCATGGTGATTAGCAGAGTGGCTGAAGCCTAAATTCATCTTTATCATCTTAAATCCCTAATTTTCTATCTCTTCTTCCCCTTCTCGTTTTACATCAGCTTATTATCAGAGCTAAATTCCTGATCTATCACTTTTTCCTCCACAAAAAAATTCTCAAACCCTAGCCTTTTCTAAAAAAACCTTCTCCCTTCCTCTTTTATTTTCTCTATTTGTCTAAAAAATCAAAAATAAAAATAGAAGAAAAAAGAAAGAGAAAAAGACTCAAAAAATCTGAAAATTTATTTGGGTTACTGTTCATTTTCATCGAACAGCAACCTGAACCCCGCCACTGTTCCACCGTCGCCTCTACCCTGCCATATCCTTCCGTGGCGCAACCTCGTCGACCCCACCATCGTGATCCCCGCCGTCACCCAACCTTGCTGACCACTATGCCTCGACCAACGCCGACACAGCAGTCAGCGCCTCCTCTTCATCGCTTTCCCCGCTTCCTCATCATCGCTCTCCCCGTCGCCTCCTCTTCAATCTCCGACCACTAGGCCTCTTCGCCTTCGACCATGACCAACACTACAACTTTCACCCCTTCATCACCATCGAAGTCGTCGTCGCTTCCTTAGACTTCCTCGATGGCACCACAACCCCCTCCTCTGCTGCCAGAGATATTTCATTGCCTCCTTCACCACATCAGCGTTCTTGTCTTTGCCCTCTCGCAGTCGTCGCCTCCTCTTCATCTCCCTCTAATTGTCAGCCAGATCGAAGATCAGAGCCTCTCAGATCAGTTGCCGGAGCCTCTCAGATCAGTCGCCGTCTCAAACTCGTTGCCGCCGTCAGATCTAGCCCCAACAACCGTCATTCTTCGCCGAAAAAGCCGCCGCCGCATAACAAACCCTTATTATGAAGATCGAATAAAGGAGAAAGATTAAGTTGTTGAACCAGCGAATGACCTGACCTGATCAGAGGACTTCGGGTTTGTATCTTCAAGATCGAACTCAACCAGACTTGGATCCGACCCGCCAAGCTGCTTGAGCCGAGCCGATTCTGCTAATGTCATCAGCTCTCTGCTGACATCATCGGTTTCTCTGAGCCGCCATTGTACACAGTGCAGTCTATCCACTTTCATAATCTGTTTCAGACCTGTTCAAAGTCTGATTGGAGTTTCGTCTAAATCGTTGGATCCACAGCTGAGTCCCAGAGATATTGATAGAGTTTCACAACTTTTGGGTAGCAGATCTGACCACCACAATACAGGTACTGTTTCTGCAATAGGAGAGCAGAGATTCTTGAGTAATTTCTGAGCTTATGCACTAAATTCTCTTCATGAGTTTTCACTTTTATGATAAATATATAAATACTGATTGTGAAGATGAGTATGTTGAATGGGTTATGTTTGAGACTGCCCTGCTTTTTGGGGTTTTGATGATCGTTATGGATATGAAGTTTGGGAAAGAGATTTTGAAGATTTCTTTAGTTATTTCTCTCGGACAATTGAGAAAAAAATGTCGTTACGCCAGACTTAAGTTGGATGAAGAAGCTTATTGTTGGTGGAGAAGATAACTATAGATTATGTCGATATTGATTTATCTTGCAAAGCTTTCTTTGTACTCGGTATGCTCCTCCCGTTTATTTATCTAAGCCCGATTGCAGTGAGCCCTATGTTGAGCAAGAGCCCGGACCTGAGATCCAACCAATCACCGAACTTTTCAACGTAAAAGTTGAGGTAGATCCAGAACCTTCAGTCATTGTCGAACCTAATATTCTTGATGAGCCAGAGTCAGAAGTTGCTGCTGAGTTAGTACCATTGCAGGAAGAAACTCCTCGACCCACAGAAGTAGGAGAGCCTCTTATGGAGATTTTTGCAGATATCTCAGAAGAGCCTCTATGTCTACCAGCTATAAGGGTTCATTATCCTTGAGATTGCCTGACACATAGCCCTTTGCAGATGTTCCTACGCAGACTGGTTCACATGAGATCAAGCTTCTTATGGTGCAGAGTACAATCAGTCCAGTCTCTTGCAGAGATGATTTGCCTCAGCATGTTACGTGTAGCTTGCTCGAGTTATCATTAACTGCAACTGATTTTTCACAGAAGCCAGTTTCACCTCTACCATCGTGGTTCAGATACGCTAATGCCGCTTGCATGACCTCCACCATGACTTTATTGATGCGAGATGTGATTCAGTCCTACCCGGTCGTGCCTGTTATCTGTTATCACTGCATTCACTGGGGATGAATGCTTTTTAAGCCAGGGAGAATGATGGGGATTGTTTCAATTACTATTTAGTAGTCTGTTTTAAGTTGTTTTTATTTTATTTCGTGTTTTTTTTATTCCCATATCGGTTGTGATGGGACCTTTTTTGTTGGGGCCTATATAACACCAAGTCCTGTAGTATTTTAATTAGACATTATCATTGAAAGTAAACCCTTTTTGTAAAGCATGCTGATTTGCTTTCAAATTTGAATCTTTGCATAGTGATGTGCAGAGTAGGAGAAAGATCTCCTGGGTGTTGAAGCCCAAATCCATCGTTATCCTCTCAAAACCCTAATTTTCTACTCTTCTTCCTCTTCCCCTTCCCCCTTGTTCTACATCACAGACCCAAGAGCCAAACTCGCTATTTTTAGAGTATAGGTTTGCCATTTGTTATTCGTGAGGCCTTGTCCAAAGCATTTCTTTTGTTCACGTTAGGATTTCGGCCATATTAGTGGTATTTTGTTTTTCCTATTTTCTTTTAGGAGATGAAAGATGAAATATATATGTTGGTTTTTTTAGCTAGAATTTCAATGGGTGTACAAAAGATATATTCTTTTTCCTTTACATTCAATATCTTATTTAGTTTTGATTTGTACTAGCCACCCAAAAGATTAAAAAAATTAAATAAGTCAACTCCAAACATTAAAAAAGAACCAGGATCAGTAAACACAAACTTCAAAAATGAAAAATGAATATTATCTAATTTAAATATAAAAAATTAAAAATGACAAAATATCTAAATTTTCAGCATGAGTTTTTTCTATTTATACGTGCTAATCGTACACAAAACCTCTTAAGTCTCAAACTTCTATAATTAAGTTTTTCTTGTATAGTTAGATCCAATTTAGAAACTAAATTTCACAAAAGGAAAATAAAATAAAATATTGAGTTAAGACCATTTTATCTAGCTTTTACTACTAAATAACCAAGTTGTAGAGAACACTCACAATAGCACACATATTTAAAGTCTCAACTTTGCTAAGTTGATAAATTTCTATTTCTAATTTAATGAAAATAAAAAGAAATAATATTACCAACAAATTGATTTTCCCACTTTGCATATCCCTTCTCAAGAGAAAGGTGGTTGATTTTTAGAAAATCAAATAGAAAATGAATGGATGTTAAGTATCCTTCTCTAAAATTATATGGAGAAATAGATGTATTGACATGAGAGGGAGGGAGGGAAAGGGAAAGAAGTTTGATTCTCAACTGAGGTAGGAAAATTTTGGTAAGGTTACAATAGCGATGGAAGGGGGAGAGGGGTGATCTACAATGGGGTTGAGAGAAAGACATGGGTTTGGGGGAGGAAGGGGACAGATCTGAATCCTCTCGTCTCATAACCTAATTTTTAACATGTTTGCTTTTTGAAGGGGTGTGGGTTTTTTTTCTTCTTTTTTTGGGGTTGGGGGGGGGGGGGGTGGGTGGGTTGGGGGGGGGCTGGGCTGGGGATTCTAAAAAAATAATTTGTAGGAGGGGTTCTCTTAATTTTTCACAAATGTTGGGGGATTGCAAAGACACCTTAAATGAAACTGATGTAGATTTATTCTTAGTTGTTTGCCCATTCAGAATTTTAGCAAATGACAGACTCCAAGGAGACTAAATAATATTTACTAGAAAACATTTTTAAAATATTTACTCGTATATTTTAAGGATAAAGAAATTATTCATTTATATCATTGGAACTCTTTTGTATAATATTTCCCAAGATCAGTAGACTAGGCTAAACTATTTTTTAATTAATTTTAACAGGATAGAGATCCTGTGCCATGATATCAATGTGCACATCCCCCACCATGTTTCACCGAGGATACCAAGCTACAACCTTCGTGCAGCCCATCAATCACTCCAAAAGAACTGGGGCAAGGTACATTTCTAGTTTCTTCTTTATTTACTGGCATCATTTATTCTTTAATCAAAACAGAAACCTCAGCAGCGAAGCCTTTTATCCCATTTCTTTATTATTGCCTAGCATATCTAATTAATTTGCAAGAATAATTGATTCTTCTTCTTTACAAATAGGTAAACCCCCTTCTAGGTGCCCTTTCTCGGATTTGAACCTGAACCTCCTCTCCTGTTCCCCTTGTATTCTCCCCTTTACCAGACAAGTACCTCTTGGTTGATCAACCTAGCAGTTCTTTAGTCAAAACAATGTTCAAAAATTCAAGGCATTGCTTACATGTTTGTATCTGTCATTGTTTACTCGTGACCACAGTATCTTAATGAAACCAACTGGAATTGGCGTCTAATGAAGACGATAATGACAATGTGCCATGTATATGACAAGGAGCGATACTACGTTCCATTTGATGAACTCTCTCCTGAAGACTCCCAACCAATCTCATTTCTCAAGAAGGTCATGCCTGAGTATACATAACTCTGCACGGAATTCCAATTTTTGGTTCTTTCATATATTTGCTCTGAAACAGAAATGGGCATCTATATTTCAAGTATACTGTATCAGAAAGGTACTGCAGCATTTTTCATCCTGAGTTCAGCTTTTTTACTGTGCCTTTTCAAAAATTAGCTCTGTACTAGCTAAAGTAAAGGGATTAAAGGGAAGTAAATATAAGAACTTCTACATTCTATAAAAATTATGCTTATTTTATAACATTGTAGATAATTTAGATGGGTTTATGTGAAACCTGTGGCCCTTAACTGGGTATGTGGTGAGAGGTTGTTCTGGTTTGATTCTTTCATTAACAATTGGTGATTCAACTTTTGTACTTTGAGATTCTAAATTTTTTTTTTTCACTCTTCTAAGAAATAGTAGTGAGTCAAGAAGCAGTTGCTTAATTCCCAGGTACCCTGGCACAAATGTAGTTTTACAGGACATTGGCTGTAAGTTCCTGCTGGCTAGTAATATTACTTCGTAGAAATGTCTTGTTTGACTGTTTTGTGTTAATTTTTTTCTTAATGACAAGTTGATGCCAAGATGTATTACTTTGTTCAATCATCTTCAACTTGGAGTTGTTGTTAAGGAAACTCTATTCTAATAGATATGTTTTTTTAATGGTTATGGTGACAATGGCGGTGACGGTGACAACGCTGATGGGCTCAAGCGTAAGCTTATATATTCGTTCCTCCCCCCCCCCCCCAACCCCCACCCCCACCCACACCCCACCCCCCCCCCCCCGCAAAACTATCTTACTAATTTCTAATTCAGCATAAGCTTAAGATTATAGTAACTAATTGCATATTTTGATTGAACCTTGCTAAATAATTGATAGAAAATAGGAGTTAACATTGTATGCCTCGTTTCGAGACAATGTTAAGTTATCCAAACTGTAGTTTGGGAGTGTTTCAGGCTCAAAATGAGGCTACTGAAGTTGGGCCTTGTTTGGAAACTAAAATGGAATTACTGAAACCGAGGCTTGGACGTTCTCAAACTTTATGAAACTGCGGTTCGGAAAAATCCACTTCAAACTAAGACTAAATGAGAGAAAGAGAAGCTGGGCTTGCTAAATACTCGTTAAAGTTAGCAAAACCCTAGTTTCAAAAGGTTTATGAAACTAGAGTTCTTATTCTCACAAACCTCAGTTTCACTTTAACTTAAACAAAACTTAAGTTCCTTGTTAACCCATTATCTTTAGGCCCGATAGACTTTTTCTTGATTCTTGAAAGCATTATCTTCAACATTCTTATGTTAATTAAAGTCATAGGTCTTCCGAATAATCTTCATAAATAATGATGTTGTTGAAATCTCCTATCTGATATGGACACAGTGAATGGCTTGAAAGCAAGCAGGAACTGATTATGATACTATAATTTGTATGATTCCATAAGTGTCAGCATGCATTGAACCCATGTCATGGTTGCAAGTCTGGCCCTTACAAAAATATTTATGTTGGGAATAAATTTAACTGTTGTCAACTTATCTAAATAATGTATGGCAGCATTTGTTAGCTAATAGACAATCAATTTAGTGTACCACCATAATGTAGCAAGCACAATTTCTCTTTTCTGAAATAAATTGACATTTTTTTTTCTCTTTTTTGGTGCAGTTGCGCTTAGTAATTAATTCTAGATGAAAATGCGTGATTCAACAAAATATAGAAACTTGAGACCATATTTAATTATTGGAAATTGTTACAAGAATGTGCAAAAGCAATTCCAGAAATTCACGTAACAGAATCATCAGTATTCCATGATTTAAATAGGAAACTTGATTATTTTTAAGAGCAATCTGTGCTGTTCAAATACTGTTGACAGAAATTATACATAAGAAACTCAATAACAGCATGTCATAATATATATATATATATATATATATATATTTATATATATATATATATATATATATATATATATATATATATATATATATATAGGGCTTACTGTACTCAGCCTGCGGGCTGAGAGAGTTTCTCAGCCTGCGGGACGTGGCTGAATATATGCCACACATCGGTCGCAGAGTGTGGGCGCCAAAAAAATCAAAAAAAACCCCGCCTAAACAATCGTGAAACAAATTGACAAAAATACCCCTTTTATATGACGACAGCGACTTCTAACATTGAAAAGTAAAAAAATATTCCATGGTCGCATACTTAATACAGAATAAAGAATACCGGAGGAAACATGCTATCGTATAGCAATGCGACCTCCTTCAGTACTGCGACCAAAGTCGCAAACTTCTTTCTCATTACGATGGTGATGACGAGGATTAGAAGTTTAAAAAAATATTCTCATTACGATGGTGATGACGAGGATTAGAAGTTTAAAAAAATTGTATTTTGTTTTTTTTTAAATATATATAAATCTGTTTTCTAAAGTTAATTGTGTGAATTACATTTTTTACTACTATGTCTTGGTTGAAAATGCTGTACAATTGTTACAAACCTTCATTTTAAATATTTTACGCTAAACGAATATACTGCGACCTTGGTCGCAGTTAATAATTATATTACTTCACCCTTATAAATTTTTAAAATGAAAGGTTGCGACATTGGTTGCAGTTGCTGGACGCAAACTTAATAAAATACACTGCGACCTTGGTCGCAGTTGCTGGACTTTAGTCTTAATCAACAACAACACTGCTACCTTGGTCGCAGTTTCTGACCGTTAGTCTTAATAAAATAAACGACCGTAGTCTTAATAAAATAAACTGCGACCTTGATCGAGTTGTTGGTGTTTAGTCTTAATAAAATACACAGCGACCTTGGTCGCAGTTGCTGGTCTTTACACAAAAGACTTGGCTAAGGTCGCAGTTTAAATGTACAATGCGACCAAAGACTCTGACTACATTATATTCAAAAAAATTAATTACTTAACGTACTGCGACCAAAGTCGCAGTCCATGTAATGCAACCCTAGATTGCAGTTGCTGGCCATCTTTATCAATAACAACACTGCGATCTTGGTCGCATTTCACCATGTACACTGCGACCAAAGACTTTGACTAAGGTCGCAGTTTAAATGTACAATGCGACCAAAGACTCTGACTACATTATATATAAAAAAAATAAACTATAAAATAGAATTTTATCGCAGGCTGAAAAGATTGATCTGAAAAGATTTTATATTTTCAAAAAAATTTTTATCCCACGCTGAAAAGGAGAAACTAGATCTTACAAAAAAGAGGTAAAGAAATAAGGCGAAAAGTAATTTATATCCTATAAAGAGCGGCAAAATAAAAGGGGGGAAAAATAATAATAAACAATAAGGAAAAGTTATCATAAGGGGTATTTGGTAATTTAACTTCTCCCTAAAAGCGGGCCGCAAGTCAGTGAGGTGACAAATCGAGCCACGTCACCGCAGGCTGAGAGAGTACTCTCAGCCCGCGGGCTGATATACATTTTTCTCATATATATATATATATATATATATATATATATATATATATATATATATATATATATATATATATATATATATATATATATATATATATATATATATATTAACTCAACAGCCGATAGAATTTACCAGTAACCTCCGGGGAGCAAACCTGGGGGCTGGCCGGGGCCACATCAGTGGGAGAAGAAATGTCCTCAAGCCAGTGTTCGAATAAGTGATTATGGAGAGTATTGTGCTCTAACTGACTCAGACCAACCGGTTGAATGCAAGGGACCACTGTGATGTTATATGTTAAAAAGAAAAAAAAAATTTGCATACAGTTATCTGACAATGAGTGTCGGTTCAAGTATCAGTTGAACCATTTCTATTTTTTTATTGTACAATCAAAGTGAGTTATTGTTGTTCAAAGTGAGTTGTCAGTCGAGCAAACTGAAACCAACTCCTCCAAGACCTCAAATTGAAGAAACCCTATGTTCAGAAAGACATCAACATTGGTTCATTGACAAGGCACCATTTCAAGTTTCCCTGGCCATTTTCAGATAACCATCAGCTACAGTTATATCAGGAGCCATCACTTGTCCCTTTATAAGGCTTTTAAAGTTATGCTAAACTTACAGTAGATCCTCCAATCAGTTCTCTCCTTTTCCCTTCAAGGCATATAATCCCTTTAATTCAAAGTTAATTCTCTTGGCAGAGATGACGTATGATGAAATCAAACTGATCTTGAAAGATCCAGGCTTCAACTTATTTTGATCTTGATTAAGCATTAACAAAATTCCCCTATATACTCATCTGCGGTAAAATTAGAAGATGAAGGTCGGCAATGTTTACGGCCAACTATTTAGTGAATGTTTCTGATTTTTGTTTTTGCACCTGCGTGTGCTTTATGTTTTGTTGTTCGGAACAACTCTTGTTTCATTTTGTATTGTTTTTTTTTGATGTTTTATTAAAATCTTGAAGCACGGAGAACCTTTCCGGTTCACCGTTTTCTCATAAAAAAAATGATGCCTTCATCATCTCCTTCGTCCTGCTTTGGATTGCAAGAATGAGACAATGCAACTAAACTCATGTGCTGAAAGGAAAGTTGTAGAAAATCTGAGTTATATCTAACAACTAAAGTAACAAAGAAGGTTGGTGTGGATAAGAAATCAATTCCAACTGCAACCTAAAGCAAAAGTACACCCACCCTAGCAGTTGCAACTGCTCATTGTGTCTGTACTAGGGGTGAGCAGTGTTCGGTTATAACCGAAATAACCGACCAAAAACCGAAACCCGAACCGAACCGAACCGCTCTAGTTCGGTTAGTTTTCGATTTTGGGTTACAAAACCCGAACCCGACCGAACCGAACCGAACTTCTCACCCTATGTATTACCTCACCCAATTCAATTTAGTGAATCATATAGTTCATAAACAAACAGGTGGAACATTATCTCTTTAGTTCTAGCAATATCATATTTTATATTGAATATGTGAAAGCCATATTAAGTACACTATCATAATTGAGAATAATATTTATATTAATATAGTTCTTTCTTTTGTAATCTTATTAGTAAAAGTTAATAATAATTATGCGAGCTTTGATATAAGAGCCCAAATACAGTGTAAAAGTTTTAGAACATGAAATTTTCAATTCACATTAAGATTAGGGTCTTTTTCTTGTTTCTAATTTAGGTATTGGATATTTGAGATTAGGATATTTAAAGGATGATAATATAATGGTGATTAAAAAAATGCAAGAATGATGAAAATATATGAGCCTAACCGAAAAAACCGAAAAACCGAACCGAATTGAGTCGGTTCGGTTCGGTTCGGTTACTAAGTCTAATCGGTTCGATTCGGTTTTGAAAAAATTAACAAAAACCGAACCGAACCGACCGATGCTCACCCCTAGTCTGTACTTAGTTCCACCTCTATATATCACAACAGAATCTTTGCTGCTTAAAAAAATCTAAAGGGCTCAGATGGGGGGAGAGCCAGGGAAAGTGGTTTCTGTTGATTGCTGGGTTGTTATCTTGCTTTGATGAGGAAAAAGGCTGCTCATATAATAAAGAGAAAAGCCAAAAAAAGAGTACTGCTTGTTCTCAATGTCTCCTGGTGACCCATTAATTTAAAACTAAGAAAGCACAACACCTGAGACCAAATTGTCAGAAGTCCAAAATAGAAGATCCAGAAATTTTTAGCATTGAGGTTGAATTTCGAGAGAAAAAAACCCCCTAAATTAGCAACATTGTAAAATTTGCAATTAAACCATTCATTTTGTAAACAATTACAATTAACCCTACATCAAACTTCGCCCTCTAGGGGGTTTTATTAGTTTGAGATTTTCGAGTTGGATTCAGACAATTTCTAGTATTTCCATGTTTGGTGTTAATGATTTAGGATGGAGATTTGGATTTTTAAAATCTAGTATTATTGGTTTGAGACAGAGATTTTGATTTCAAAATTTAGTGTTATTGGTTATTAGCACTGGACTTAGACTAACTCTTGAAATTCTAATTTTTAATCCAGGTATATACCTTTTAATCAATCAAACCCCAAAAAAAAGTCTATGTAAAAGTCTCCTGGACGTTTACTTGGACTTAGATTTCCACCCTATCCTTCTCTTTATTTTGTCTCCCCCAATTACTCGTACCCTAATTATTATTTATAATTAGAAAAGTTTCACTACAGCCACCTACTTTCGTCCATAATTAGGAATCAACCACCACTTCTTTATATATTTTATTTTCTCTTTTACCGTTCTTCATCGCCCCCAATGTTGCTCTCTCCTCAACCCTAACCCCGATGCAAAGTAACTTGCGGATTAACCTGCACAATCAAGTCACTGTGAGGGTTGGAAGGGAGGCGGGGAACCCACCTCCCGAGGGTCTCAGGAGGCAGAGCCCCAGACCAAATTTTTTGATATTGATTTTTTATAGATCTCGTTTGTTCGTGCTCGCAATAAGTTTTGTTTGTGTTTGTGATCAATGTGATTTTTAGATCTTGGAAGCATTAGGCATCATTCGATATCGGTGAACGGGATCTGCTGATGATGACAAAGCTGATATAAGGACTGTGACTCATGATTACAATCCTCACACTCATGATCGCAGTCCTCTATGAGGATTGCGACTATAATTGCAGTTCTTTATTAGAACACTGTGACTATGATTGCACTCCTTTTATTAATTGAAAATTGACATTTTTTGAGGACTGTGATCATTGTCACAGTCACAATATAAGCTGAAAAATTGTGCTTTTGTGAGGATTATAATCATGGTTGCAAACCTATAAAGACTCAGAAAACATGATAATTTTGTGAGTAAAGAGGACTGCGCTATAAAGACTAAGAAACATGACATCTTTGAGAGGACCGTGATCTTGGTCACAGTCCTAATAAAGACTCAGAAATAGGATATTTTTGTGAGGACTATGATTTTGATCACAAACCTTTATATACTACCAGTTCGCATTTTCAAAGCGTTTTACTTTTTTTGAAGCGATTACTGCGAGTAATTTGCATCTTTAGCCGCTGCGGAGCGCTTCTGCACTTGATGCATGGGTGCACCTAGTTGGTATAAAAAAAAGTGATTGTAGCGAATTAAATTATGAAACTGAGTTTTTTTCTAATTACGATTTTACATAGGGGTTGTAGCTAAATCCCCCTTATAAATTAATAGTAATAAGTACTAATAGCTATTGATAATAATATTTTAATTATCAAATTTTAAATAATACTTAAAATTATTTTTTGTTACTAATAAATATAAAAAACTAGTAATAATTTTTTTGATTTCATAGTTATGCTAGTTTAAATAATATTGACATATTTTTTTTATTATCATTATGAAATGTTTATAATAAATTTTTTAATAAATCTAATTAAGTAATAAAAAGTTAACAAAAACAACTCAATTTCCTACTTTTCATATCTATAATTCTAGTGGTCAAATCCCGACGCGTGTCGAGATCGCGCCACGTGTCCTTCCATCTCAAGCGACCCCAAACAATCAGTCGCCTTCCCACCAACGGGCCCAATGCACTTTCAGATCCAGCGAGGGCCAAAAGAGAGAGCCTCGGATCTTCTCCCGAGCCTACAATCAGTCCGGAGCCACTTTCCCGAAACCTCAACTCATTCGGAGCTTGGCCCCTCCCCGGAGGTTTTAGTCAAATGGTGCAAAAGAGCACCCTTGATGCTACTCCGCCCTTAGACACGAAGACTCTCTGAAGTCTACCCAGCCTGCTCCAGATACAGCTGGGCGACATAACTCTCGTGATTCATGGATTCATCATCCTGCTAGGTCATCCCCACGTTCAAAATATTACAACGCCCCTATTTCAATGTGGGCTGTTATGGATAGTGGTGGGTTCTTTTGCATGACAATCCCTGTAATTAAACGGTGCATTTCATCCTGTTATGAGAAAATCATAATATGCAAATCATGCAGTTATGGAGATCTGACGTATCTGCATCCTCAATGATAGACCTAACAGGTATAAAGACCTCCCCATTGTTGGCCCAAAGGCCCATCACTCTAGTTTTGATGATGATTAACTCATATAGTTATAGTTTACTAATGATCTTGTGTTCATATAGTTTATTTATTAATCAAGATATTAGTAGGTGTCTAGCTTCAACAAGGAGTTTTGGAGCTAACACATGTAAATTCAAGAGCTCGTGCGTTAAGATCGCATCTAGCACTCGGTTTGAGTCAAGCTCGTTGGATCGTGTTTGGATCAAGTCGACTTGGAGAAGGAGTTCTACAGAAAGACTTCGGTTTGTGTTTAGTTTAGTTTGTTAAAGGGTAGAATATATTTTTGAAGCTAAAAAATTCACACACACAAAAATGCACGTTTTCAAAAGAATAATTTTTAACGTGTTTGGTTTTTGATACTTGCTCTATATTTCTCTAAATGTTTCTATCAATGTTTAGAACTTGTATCTCATGGATAATCATGTTTTCTATCTCCCAAAATTCAAACAAAAATATTTCAAAATTCTTTGTATCTTCTAAAAGAGCTTTGAAATCTATTTTGGCCTAGGTCGGTCGACCGTTCCTATTACAGGCCAGAACGGTCGACCGGAGTTCTGGCAATTGCGGGTGTAACACTTTGTGCACCTTCCTGGTCAACCGATCCCCTCTTGCGGTCGACCTCCCAGTCGACCGACTGTAGCCAGTTTTAGCCTCTGCTTGTTACGGTCGACCGACCGGTTGACCAAGGGCTAACGGTCGGATTTTTTGAATCCGCCGGTCAACTGGCCGGTCGACCGCCAGTGTGCTAGATTGGCAATAATGGTTGTTTTCTCTAATCAGTTTTTAAAACATGTTTAATTTTAAAATGAGGTAAGTTGATTTTTATGGTCAATTTCTTCCTCTTTTATCCTGGTAAAACTATACTATGTTTACTCTTCCTAAAACCTATATAAAGGGGCCATTAGGGTTGAGTTTAACACAACAACAACAATTCTATTTGAAAAATCAAGTTTTGGGTTTCAAGAGAAAGAGACTTTCAAGTTTCAGTTTTATACTTTTATTTTCAAAAATCTACTTTAAGTTTTTGGTTCCCAAAATCTCTCTTCTGATTTTACTCTCACTTACAAATTCTTGAGCTTCAAATTTATATTTTATTCTATAGAGTTTTGTAAGAGAGTTTCAAGAGAAATTTTATGGTCTTTTGATCACCCAAAGATTGTTCTATTGTCTTTGTGCTACCTCTAGTCTAGAGGAGTGTATTAGAGAGTTGCATACTCTGAGTGATTGTAATTCCTTGGTGTAAGGTCCCTTGGTGGAATATCCTATAGTGGATTAGGAAATCCTTCACGGTGGTGAAGACGGGGATGTAAAGCAGTGGCTCGAACCTCGAAATAAATCTTCTTGTTGCGATTGCTTTCTTGCCTCTACTTATTTGCTTTTTATTCATTCATTATTATCGATCTATACTCATCACAACAAGATAGTAATTAAGCACCTCAACTCTTATCTAGAGTCACGAGAAGAAATTCAGAGCTTCTCACGGGGACTTCGGCTTCAAGTCTTGTTTTGAGTGATCGGTTGCATCATCTCATTTATTGCATTGAATATTTAATAGATTAACGATACACCTATTCACCCCCTCTAGGTGTATTTTCAATTGGTATTAGAGCATAGGTCCCTAGTTTTAGCTTAACATCCTTAGAGAGATCCTATTTGCTAATCATTTCATTGACTTCTTCATTCTCATTCACTAGTAAAAATGGCTGATGGTATTAAGACCCCTCCTAAGTTTGATGGTATTAACTTTTCTATATAGAAGGTTAGGATGACCGTATTTTTGTAATCCCTAGGAAGCCGGGTTGCAAAGGCGGTGACTAAACCTTTTAGTGTACCTAATGGTGATGAAGACACTTGATCCGATATAGCCACCAAGGAATTTGATGCCAATACAAAGGCACAAAATGCATTACTTCTAGCATTGAATGAAGACGACTTAGCTAGGGTCATTCATTGCAAATCCGCCTACGAGATTTGGTCACACTTAGTCACTCATGAGAGAAAATCACAAGTCAAGAGAGCTAAAATTGATCTCTTGCGTTCTCAATATGAAAACTTCATTATGCATGAAAATGAGTCTATTGATGATATGATTACGAAATTTACTAAAATAACTAATGGTCTTTCTTCTTTAGGTGATGAAATCGACAATGATCAAAAGGTCCGGAAGGTCATTCGTGCACTTCCACCATCATAGGAAGTCAAAGCACTACATTGAAAGAGTTGAATGATAAAAAAGAGATGGAGCTCATTGGTCTTATCGGCAACCTTAAGACCTATGAGATGGAGATGAAGGCTAGAGAAGAAATAGCATCACAAAAGAAGAAGACAACCGCCTTCAAGTCTACTCCCACCATCTTCGACGATGAAGAAGAAGATGATGATGATGAAGATCTATCTCTCCTCATAAGAAATATAAGAAGGATGTACAATAAGGCAAAAATCAACCATAAGAGATGATGGCAAGGTAAGAAAGAAAAGAAAATCATTTGCTTCAAATGTCAAAAACCCGGACACACCGTTGCCGAACGTCCGGATATCAAAAACAAGTTATCTTCCTCAAACAAGCCAAAGAAGCCATTCATAAAGAAAGCTCTCAAAGCCACATGGGATTCAGAAAGTGAATTCAAAGAGGAGGTGGACACGGCAAATGTGTGTTTCATGGCAAATGATAACACACCCAAGGTAAATTCTGAACCACCCTTGATGATTGTGGGTTAACTATTAATGAAATAGGAGATGTATTTGTAGAAGTTTCAGATAATTACGATTTTTTAAAGAAAAAATATCTAAAAATGAAAATGGAAAATGAAGTTCTTTAAAACAAAATTATCACTCTTTCTAAAGAAAAAGATGATTTGTCTTCCACTCTTTATCAACACAAAAAGATTTTGATGCATACAAGATCTCATGTAAAGCTAAGTTTTCCAAGATTGATGAAAATAAAATTTCTATCTAAAAAACTAAAATCAACAATTTGGGAAATGTTTTAAAGAAATGTGAGTTTAATAAAGCTAAATTAGAAGAAATGTTTTCCAAGAAAAATTCTTCAAAAAAAACAATTCATACTACACATGATCACACTTCTAAATCACACACTAAGCATACTCATGTACCACATGCTCATCATGCACAAGCATTCATATATGGTAGAATTTATACATGTACTTATTGTGGCCGAAAGGGTCACTTAGCTATATTCTATTTTGAGTGTTTAAATACTTCTAATAATCATATTTGGGTTAGGAAAGGTGCTAACCCTCATGGACCCAATAAGGTATGGGTACCAAGATCCACCCCTATTGTATTTGATATAGGTGTGGGCTCTCACTTGACGTGAGGGTTTTGGTGCCTTGATGGTGGATGCATTTGAGCTTGCTGGATATTACATTGGATGCATCACCTTCAAGGATGTTTGGTGGGAGGACCACCATGATTTGGAGGCCTAGAGATTAGCCCTATTAGTTTTGGTAACTATCTCTAACTCCTTATTTTATTTACATACTCTTATTGATTGACTTTTAGCATGTTTTGATTTTTCATGTTCATTATGTTTAAATGCAATGGTTATTAGACTTGTGATATACATATGTAGTATTTGAGATACACCTATGTTTATATGGATTATTATTTTTATGTTCTCACTATAAGTTAACTATTGTGTATATCCTAACTCTAAAGTACGTGCATTTGTCTTAATGATCATGACCATTTATGGCTTGCACTTCATGTTTTTGATTACTTGTTTAGATGAAATTTTATTAAAACTTGTGTTTATACTTGCATAACTAATGAGCCACATTTGTTTATCATATGTTTGCACTTTATTGCTCATTTGTACCCATTGGATGTACTTGTATAACTTTATTTTGATGATTCTTGCATCTTTATTTGTTTTCCCTATTTTTTTACTTATTTTCATAAAAATATATTTATCTTCATGTATATGTTAATTTTGTCTAAAACTATTGGATATACATGTCTATCCTAGAGTCACTTGCTTTTCATGCCAATTTTCTTTGGACTCGTTTAGTTTTGGGATATGTATGTATACTTTTAGTTTCAATAAAATATACATATACCTTGAAGCATATTTAGTTTTGATAATTTCTTACTTTTGATAAAAGAAAATTCATATGAGCTTTAATGTCTTATTTTTATGATTTTTTGATTACATGACTCTTACACTATGTTTGGTGTTTACTCATGATTTTTTGTTTCATGAGCATATATGTGCTTTATTGCTATTTGAATGTCGATAATCGTGTGATTTTCATATTTTTCATGAGATATATGACTTGTTTTTATGTTTGAAGAATCTAATATTAGTTTTTGAAAATAATCTTTAAACTAGTGTTTATTCTTCAATTGGTAGAGTTTACAAATTATGCTAAAATATTTTCAAATCATGATTTTTGAAAACCCCTAACATCTAAGGGCGGTTGATGGGCGACCATGCCTTGTATACCCTTATTGAATATCTTTTAAACTTGTGTATGAATAGGGTGGTAGGTATGAGTTAACACATGATCTTCATGTACTATTCTTGTATACTTATATATGTTTTCTTATATATGTATGCTTCAAATTTCAATTAGTATCAATTTCAATTGGTATTTCCAATTTCATACATACATATATATGATTTGACTGTGCTTGTATTATAATATCTTTACATTTTTAAAGCACAAATTATGCTTATGGTAAGCTTGATTTTATTTCAAATATTAATTGGTATCTTTACAAGCTTATGCATTGATTTCAATTGATATTTATTTGGAATCAAAATATATTTCATGTTTCACCTTCAATTGGTATCAATATTTACTATTGGATCTTAAAAATTTTTTTTACAAGTGGTATCAACTTTTGTTTTTGTTAACGACTATTTGATTTTATTAGTATCATAATTCATTTTTGTTGACTTCAAGAAATTTCAAAAATGTGTTTTAAAAGTGGATTCAAAATTTATTGATATATATTGCCTATATGCAAGGGGAGCTTAACATCTTTTCTATATATATAGATTCATATTGAAGTGTATTACACATATAGTAGAGCTTAACCTCTCTTCTTTACGTGATACACGTGTGTAAGGGGAGCTTAACATCTCCGTTATACATTGTATATTATGCTTTATGTAGGTTAGGGTCTAGTCATCACTTCTCCATGTAATACATGTATGAATGGGGAGCTAACTTTATGTCTTTCATCTTCATAAATGCATATCGCATATACAGCTTTATTGTTTGATTGTCCTCACCTCTTTGTTGATGAATTGACAAAAAGGGGGAGAAGAATTTAGAAACTTTATATATGCATGTGTATATCCTTGTTTATACATATATGTTTTTGTTTACTTCACGCTTTTATTGAATATCCTTATTTGTTTATGCTATGCATGAGTTAAGGGGGAGCTTCTATGAAACTTAACTTTAATCCATGCATATATAACTTAATGAGTTTTGTCATCATCAAAAAGGGGGAGATTGTTGGCCCAAAGGCCTATCACTCTAGTTTTGATGATGATTAACTCATGTAGTTATGGTTTACTAATGATTTTGTGTTCATATAGTTTCAGTAATTAATCAGGATATTAGTAGGTGTCTACCTTTAATAAAGAAGTTTTGGAGCTAACATATATAGATTCAAGAGCTCGCGAGTCAAGATCGCATCTAGCACTCGGTTGAAGTCAAGCTCGTTGGATCGTATTTGGATCAAGTCGACTTGGAGAAGGAGTGTACAAGAAGACTTCGGCTTGTGTTTAATTTAGTTTGTTAGAGGGTAGAATATATTTTTGAAGCTCAAAAATCTACACACACAAAAATGCACGTTTTCAAAAGAATGATTTTTAACATGTTTGGTTTTTGATACTTGTTCTATATTTCTCTAAATATTTCTATCAATGTTTAGAACTTGTATCTCATGGATAATCATATTTTCTATCTCCCAAAATCCATACAAAAATATTTCAAAATTCTTTGTATCTTCTAAAAGAGCTTTAAAATCTGTTTTGGCCTAGGTCGATCGACAGGGCGATCGACCGTCTCTATTACAAGCCATAACGATCGACCGCACGGTCGACCGGAGTTTTTACAATTGGGGTGTGCACATTCCCGGTCGACTGGGCGGTCGACCGATTCCCTCTTGCGGTCGACCGACTGTAACCATTTTAGCCTCTGTTTGTTACGTTCGACCGAGCGGTCGACCGAGGGCTAACGGTCGGATTTTTTGAATCCGCCAGTCGACCGTCAGTGTGCCAGATTGGCAATAATGGTTGTTTTCTCTAATCAATTTTTAAAACATGTTTAATTTTAAAATGAGGTAAGTTCATTTTTACAGTCAATTTCTTCCTCTTTTATCCTGGTAAAACTATACTATGTTTACTCTTCCTAAAACCTATATAAAGGGGTCATTAGGGTTGAGTTTAACACAACAACAATAACAATTCTATTTGAAAAATCAAGTTTTGGGTTTCAAGAGAAAGAGTTGTCAAGTTTTAGTTTTGTGCTTTTATTTTCAAAAATCTATTTTAAGTTTTTGGTTCTCAAAATCTCTCTTCTGATTTTACTCTCACTTACAAATCCTTGAGCTTCAAATTTATATTTTATTCTATACAGTTTTGTAAGAGAGTTTCAAGAGAAAGTTTGTGGTCTTTTGATCACTCAGAGATTATTCTATTTATTTATGCTACCTCTGATCTAGAGGAGTGTATTGGGGAGTTGTGTACTCTGAGTGGTTGTAATTCCTTGGTGTAAGGTCCCTTGGTAGAAGATCCTATAGTGGATTGGGAAATCCTTCACGGCGGTGAAGGCGAGGACGTAGAGTAGTGACTCGAACCTTGAAACAAATCTTCTTATTTGCGATTTCTTTCTTGTCTCTACTTATTTGCTTTTTATTCATTCATTATTGTCAATCTATACTCATCACAATAAGATAGCAATTAAGCACCTCAACTCTTATCT
Source organism: Agave tequilana (assembly GCA_038442645.1). Classification (NCBI taxonomy): domain Eukaryota; kingdom Viridiplantae; phylum Streptophyta; class Magnoliopsida; order Asparagales; family Asparagaceae; genus Agave; species Agave tequilana. The sequence continues at coordinate 207,283 of JAVJIF010008164.1, read as the reverse complement.
AGAGGAATCATGAGGAGAAGTTCAGAGCCCTTCACGGGGAATTCGACTTCAAGTCTTGTTTTGAGTGATCGGTTGCATCATCTCATTTTATATTGCATTAAATATTTAATTGATTAGTGATACACCTATTCACCCCCCTCTAAGTGTATTTTCACTCATCTCTACCAGGAGAGAGAGCTTCTGATCACCTCTGAGAACACATTTTATAATACTAATTTTTTCCTTTCAACAAAAGATACTTATTCTCATGCCCGAGAGTCTTTGGCTGGCATCACATCAGTGCTCTTGACCTAAAGGTGCCTTGTGTTTTTTGCGGGATCAATCGGAAGCGTCCATCTATCTATGGCGGAAAACCCCCACCACATTGGTGCTTTTGTTGAGGGCTCTTGAGTTTACACTCAGAGTTCCCTTCCCTTCGCCAAACATTTCCCAATCCTTTCCTCAAAAAGCCACGCAAACGACGAATGGCTCCTCAGAAGAAGGCACATACGCATACTGCTGCTTCAACTGTTGTCTCCAAAGGCAAGAAAGTCGTCACAGGGGGACAGATCCCAGTGGTCTCCACCCCTTAAACACCGACATTATTCTTCAACAAATTAATAAGAAGAACTCATCCCCAACGGCTACTCCTGAACAAGAAGTCAGCGAGCATGGATCCTGTCTGCCCGTCGAGTGAGGGCTTCTCCAAATGTTAGACCACTTGCAAAAATGGCTTGGCGAACAATAGGCGGAGGAAGCTCTTGAGCGCAAAAATGATTCCCAGAAAGATAAGCCGCCGCTCGTATCCAAAACCAGCTCCTTACCCAGTCGATATCCTCAGAAAGGCCCGATGCGGGGTTCCGATGTGGAGGAGTCCCATCCTTTGTCTCCACATGCAATGGACAGCGCCCATGCCGGGGGCAGCCAGGGGCGTCACAGATTCTCATCCCTGCATCGTGGCGAGTGCTCTGACGAGAGCAAGCCCTCCAAGCCTGCTAAGACCCCTCGTGTCAAGGATCTTGTAGAGATGGTCCTAAAGTGAATCCAGAGGACACCGAGCAATCTTGTGCTAGCCAAAGTTTGTCCATCCTATGGATTTCTGAATCTCCTCCTTCGGAGGAGATTATTTCTTACAAGTTTTTGAAGAAGTTCGTGATACCGAACTTCGAGTGCTACATCAAAGTGACTGATCTTGTCCATCATCTCCGAGCCTATCAGGTAAAGATGGCAGTCCATTCTCATGATGACTATCTCATGAGCCGAGTATTTCCATCCAGCCTCAGGAGATTAGCCTTGATTAGTTGTCGTCCCCCCCCCATCGCGATCTCTCTGGAGCTTCTAAGTGGGTAACGATGCCTTTTTCCAATCACCACATCATGACACGAATTTAAGAAGAATATCAACCACTTCCTCACCATCAAAATGAAGCCAGGAGAGACCCTCAAATTCTACTTTAGTTACTTCCAGGGCCAAAATGGCGATGGTATATAGTTATAGCGATGACGTCTCTGCAGCCGTATTTATTGCAGGACAATGAATCGATCATTCCTTCTACAAACACTTGATGAAGCATGACATCACCAACATGAAGGATATCCTATCCCGAGCCCAAAGATACGTCCAACTAGAAGAGGTGATACATGGCTCAACAACCAGGCCCCTCCAAGCAAGATCGCGAGGGAGAAAAGACAAAGCCACAGTTTACTCCAAAGAAGACTCTGAACCAGGGGCAGAACAACTTCAAGAAGCGATCTCAGCAGAGTTCCTTCGGGAACCCGGTTGTGGTCTACGGAGTTGATGTCAGGTTCACTCCGTTCAAGATTTCTACTATCAGATCTTTGGCGCAATTCAGGAACAATCTTGGCTAAGACGTCGAAGACTGCTTTCGCCTAACTGAAGGGTCCAAGATCCAGAGACACTGTACCTTCATGACAAGATGGGCCATCGAACAGTCGATTGCAGACATTTCTGGAAGCAGCTTCAGGAACTCGTCAACTAGGGGGTACCTCAAGGAGTTCATTCTAAACCCTAGGAAACCCTCTGAGATAACGGTGCAAAATGAACCTCCCGACGTTTAGCAGCGGAATAGTTCATCGATTACCAGCCTCGTCAACTATCAGGAAGTGTATGCCATTTTCGGCACCTGCTCACTCAAAGGGACAACCTCAAAGGAAAGGTCCATCTACATCAATGAAGCCCGTAGGACCATCACTCGAAAGAAATCTTGGTGCGTGGCAAGGAGCAAATGGCAGCCTCCAACCAAGACCGCCCCAAGGTAAGAAGCAGAAGCATATTGCCACATAATAGTAATAACAGAGTGGCGAAAGCCAAAAGATCGACTCATCCGATGACGAGAGGCTCCTGATAATCGATCAGAAGAAGATGCAGAGTTATGTTGGCCCAAGGATACACTCCTCGATTTTTGTTTTGATGATCACAAACCATATGAAGTTATTGTAAGTACACCTAGAGGGGGGTAAATAGGTGTATGGCTAATCTAATGACAAATAATGTAGAATTAAAACTTAATTACAACACACTTAGTGTAACCAAAGAGTGTAACCGAATTCCCAGTGAAGGGCTTTGGACTATCTCCTCTAAATTCCTCTAAATAAGAGTTGAGGTTCTATGTAAAGCTCTCTTGGTTCAACACAAGTGAGGCATACACAAACAATACCAAGGATATAAGTATGATATGAACAATATGAAATAATGCAAGACACAATATAAAAGAGAGAGTTAGAGATAGTGGATCAAACGCAAACACCGAGATATGAGCACCCAGCTCTACTTTCCCGCCTTCACACAGAAGGATTTTCACTATATCGTCCACACAGGACTTCCCACACAGGAAACCTTCACTGAGGATTTGGGTAATACAAACTGGGAGTACACAACTCCTCTCTCAACAATGCAACCTCTACACAAAAGGTAAGGCACAACACAAATCACCTCTCACTAGAGGGATAGGCACTTAGCCAAACAACAATCAACCTCTCACTAGAGGGATTAGGCTAAAGCTACAATTCCAACAATCGCCTCTTCACTAAGAGGGATACCAACACAACCTCCATAATCATCTCTCACTAGAGGGATAATACAACCTCCACAATCACCTCTACACAAGAGGGAACTCAAATAAAAGAAGGTTACAACTCTTGGTGATCACAAAGACCACAAACCAATTTTCTGATTAAAATAAGATCCTAATAGATAGGATAAATATGATAGCTCAAGTGTGAGGATATAAAGAGTTTGGAAAACAAAATCACAAAGAAAAACTCTTGGGAAAAACTCTAAATTGAAATATAAATGAAGACCAAAACAACTCCCAAAGACTTCTCCTTTTCTTGATTTTTCCAACCCTTTAAAAACAAATAAAGATGAAATCTTTTAGCCCAAAACTCTTTTAAAAACTTTCTTTTAAAAACTTATAAAGATGGAAAAAATTTCTCTCTTAAAAACTTGGTGAAAACAGCCAAAGAAGGGGGTATTTATAACCCACCAAAAATTCTACCCGTTGGCAGCTGGAAAGGGCAGAAATACCCTTCCAGTCGACCAGGTGGTCGACCGGCCAACGGTCATTTTTATGACCGTTGAGCCACCGGTCGACCGGCCGGTCGATCGGGACCTGGAAACAGAGAGCAGAGCTCTCTGCCGGTCGACCGGGCGGTCGACCGGGGCCATTTCCAGAGAGCAGAAGCTCTCTGGCGGTCGACCGACCGGGTCGATCGGCCTTCTAGTCAAAACAACCGAGCATGTCTGTGCATGTCGGTCAACTGGACCAGTCGACCGACTTCTGCGTCGGTCGACCGTCCGGTCGACCGGTAGAAGGCTAGGTCAAACGTTTTAGGGATTTAAAACTTAGGTAGTTTGACTTCCATAAAATCCCATAAAATCACATAAATTCCACAAAAATAAGTTCTTTTAAGATCTTTAAAATACAAACATGTGTGATAAAAATTCAACACATATTATAAACAATTTAAACCATTTTTGTGTTCTTGAAATTTTGCCTTAAACCAAAATCTGTATTTTTCAAAACTTGAATTTTTGAAATGGAAAACTGTTTTCTCCAAAACTCATGTAAATACAAAAACATGATATTGAAACAACTTTTGAAGAATTATATCTATGTTTTTGACATGAAATCCAATATCGGTTAAACTGAAAATCAAAAACCAATAAACTGAAAACTTGTGTGTATATGTGAACTTGAGCATATCAACACTATCTAATCTTTACAATGATCTAAACACAATCTAAATTAAAAACAAACCGAAGTCTTCTTGTAGAACTCCTCCAAGTCGACTCGATCCAAAACACGATCCAACGAGCTTGACTCCTGCCGAGTGCTAGATGCGATCTTGATGCGCGAGCTCTTGAATCACCATGTGATAGCTCCAAAACTCTTTTGTTGAAGCAAAACACCTACTAATATCTTGATCAAATATTTGAAACTAAATGTCACAAGATTATTAGTAAACTATAACTACATGAGTTAATCATCTCAAAACTAGAGTGAAGGGCCTCGGGCCAACAACTATTTGGAACTAATCAAGTTCTAGTGTATATAAGCTTATTGGGTTCAAAAGAAAGGATTGTGATTCATTCTTCTTCTAAAGGACGGTTATGAAGTGATCAAGTTGATTCAAGGAAGGGACTCAAGCTTGAATGATCAAAAGTGTGAATTTTGAAGAAGCCCTCTATGTGAAGACTTGAAGAGAGTGTAACCCTATGTAAGATCTTAGATTGTTTAAGTTTTAGTATTGAATTGATGCTCAAGAATCACACACATCACACAAGTTATCTATACAAAAATTATTTCATAAATATTTCAAAAAAAAACTATGTTTTTGTCTCTGACTTTTGATAGCTAGATAGAGGTGTCGACAGTCTCTGAGAAGGAGCTATCAACAAGGATTTATAGAGATTAAGGTCTTTTAGTATTTTGGAGCTAACTGTCGATGGTCCATCTAGACTGTCATTAGCTGATACGTTATGCATCAGTCAGCTCTCGACAGTCCAATTGGACTGTCAATAGGCAAGTTTCGCAATGACTGAAAATTTAGCCATTACACACTGGACTGTCGACAATCCTATTAGACTTTCGACAGCCCCAGTAAACTGTTTAGGCTAAATTTTGAATAAAACAAGATTTTTTCTATTCAAACTGTTTTGTCTTGTCTTTGAACGGGTATATTTCACTTTATTAGAACTTTATCAGTATTTAATTGACTGGTTTATCTCTCTAATGTTCTTTATCTACTGCCTATTGATCGGGGTGAAACCGTGTATAAAAAGTATCATTTTAAAATCAAGAGTTAAAGCGTGTGCGCTTTGGCTTCCTCGATACTTCTGTTATAACATAAAAGCTAAACGGATCGAATCCACAGGGACGGAAAGCGATAGAAGCTTTACCGCTATGTTCACATATGTGTTAACAGTTCTTCAATGTTTTAAAAAATCAAAACAAAAGAAAACAAAGAATGAAAAGAGAAGAGTACGGTGGAAATAAAGATAGAAACATTAAAAAATGGTTGTTTGAAAAGTGGTTTTTCTTTTATTAAAGCAAAGTAAAAAAATGAAAGAAAACTCATGGCTACTAACTACTAATGCCTCCACTAACATGCTAACCTTTTAGTGATAGTTGCCTCACATGTATCCTTGGCCATCACTAGTCCTTGGTTCAATAATTTTATAAGGCATGACCTATAAGATCACTTTCACATCCAAACTCAACAAATAAGAGCAAGGTACACTTAAACCATCAAAACTAATTAGAGCAAGCATGGAATAAAGTAATAATAACTTGTTAGAGAATTGATGTCAGAGTGTTAGAATCCATCATCATAAGTCATCAATGGCTCTTGCAAGAGCAAGGCCAAGTAGAGGCTATTAAATTCATATGGATTATCAAGTAAGAAGTTAGAAAGTTAGTGGTTAGTACTTACTCGCCATGAGAGAAAATTAGCTAAGCATGTAAAAGTAGTTAGGGAGAACAAAACAAGTAGAGATAAAAAGAGAACCTTACAAAGAGTGTCACCCTTCATTACAAGCACTCCAGCTTTCATCCTATGTGCCACTCTCTTCCCTATTACAAGATCTATAAGAAATGAAAAATAAAAAAGAGGAAGAAGAAGAACAACTAACCTAAACTAAAGAGAGAAAACTACATACATGGAGAAGAACTAACCTTACAAACTCTCCTCCTTTCTATTCTGAAAACCTGGGGCATTTATAAGCTAAGGGGCCAGCAAGGGGTGTCACGGGCCGCATGTTAAATCTTGATACACGGCTCCACGATTGCATTTCGTCAGCCATAAAGTGGCCGCGTGCGCGACGCCTTTTGGTACGCGTTGTCGGCTTATCCCCCTATCAGTTGTACCTGCTGGTTTCTCTATATTTGCACCCTGGTTTGACAGAATAGGCTTCAAAGTCAATGGCTACTTTTATAAGCTTTAAATATCACCAAATGAATGGAATTTTGGACTTCTTCTTCATTTCATGCCATGCACTTAAAAATATACAAGAAAGGTGTTATTAACAGAATTTAATATTGAATAAATGTGAAGATGTATGAAAAATGCATATTTAGAGACTAAAATCACTCCCCACACTTCTCTTTTACTCGTCCCGAGCAAAACAAAAAAAAACTAACTAAGAAAATTATTACACCACTTTCACAGGTGACGTGATTGTACTAAGCATGCGCAAAAGTTATTAAACCTCTAGGTTCCATAGAGGAGGAGTTTTGTTTCCTGAGGGTTTTTAGCGGATTACACCCACAAAATCCATAAAAAAAGAAATCAAATGTTAATATTTTGAAAACGCATTTTGAAATAGAGAAAAGTGTTGAAATATTTCTGCTAAAATTTAAGTGATCCAAGGTCATAAATTAATCAGAAACTGTTTTTTCATATACTAAGTCTAAATGCAAAATCTTGTTAAAAATTAAAGGTAAGAATTTAAAATTGAATTGATTCTTTGATCTTTCATAAAACTCTTAGAAAATATGCAGTTTGTGAATAGTGAAAATTTATGGTATATCAACTCTGACTTTCATGCTATTTATTGATATATATATATATATATGATTTTTTTCTTCCATTAGTTTTCTTAGACTTTCTAGCTTACCCGAGTAGTAAGCCTTTAGCCGGTGACTTTCAAACCAGACGATTTTAAGACACCAGATGAGAAAACCTCTCTCAGACTTAAGGACTCGAGTAAACAAGGTCACAAAACTAAAAAGGATTATTTTATTTTTATCCACCGCTTAAGCATAGATAATCATTCTTCTTGAGAAATAATTACCAAACTTAGTAAGTGGTTTTTTATTTTTTTATTATTTTTTATTTTGTCAATAGCATTTTCAGTCTTTGTTTCAATCCCAAAAATTGTCTAAGTGTGAAGTGCATACATCTAAGGTAAAAAATTTAAGATCAAATTATCTTTTCAATCTTACTTCCTTATTCTAAAATTTAATGAAGATATATTATTTTGACTTAGTTAAAGAATTCATAATTTTAGGTCTTCTTAATTCTTAAGATCCTCTTAACTTTCTTAAAAATAAATCAAAACTATTTCTCTTATTTCAAAAAGTTTTATAAAGAGAAAAGAAAAGATTTTCTATACAAAAGAAAAATCTTAAAATTTTCTAAAAATAAGTGTAAAAGAAAGAAAATTTAAAACTATGTTAGTAAATCCTCCCCCACACTTATCTCATGCATTGTCCTCAATGCATCGTGAATGTGTACATGCATGAATCAAATAGAAATGGAAGAAAAATTACCTCATGGTGGTGGTTTTGGTAGTGGTCTGATTGGCCCACGAAATGCGGCCCAATTCAGATATTGTGGATCTTGAAGGAACCCACCAATGACCTCTCTAAATAACCCAATAAAAGAATGATTGAGTGAATGGTTTTATTTAAAAAATTATCCCCATCCAATTTTTAATTTTCAAAAATAATTTTTTAGTCATTTTGTTCAACACCTTTGTCCATCAATGAAGTGTGATTTTGGAAGATAATTGATTTGGGCTCAAACGAAATAGGAACAAATACCGACTCAAAAATTTGACTTAGATTAAGTCGAGATTTAAAAGTGAGAGTCAAAATTGGTTCAAAAATGAGGTTCAAACTAAAGAATTAATGTTCACATGCTTTTCCCATTAACGGAATGTGATCGTAAAATATTGGTGATTCAATTTCATGATGTACTGGTATAGGATTCAGTGTTGACTCTGGAATATGAAAAAATTTGATAAAGATACCGGTGTCATTATTGAATCAAAAAGTGACATAAAATTACCTACTTGTGGATCAGGATCACATTCATGCTCAAGTTCAATTTCAGGTAAGGGATAACTTGTCAAATGTCAATGGGACTTTCAAAATTTTAATTTTAATCAAGTTCAAATGGATATGCTGAAATTGAAACTTGGTTTCCAAAACTACATGATTCTTAGGTCCAATCAATAGAGTTAGAGATATAAGGATTGATCAAAGGATGAGAAGGAAGAATTTTCTCACTCCCATTGATCAATTCGCTCATTATCGAGTCTAACCTACTGACAGACCGAGTAACAGAATTTTGAGTTTGAATCATGTCTTCTATACTCTTTGCAATTGGTTCTTCTTGAAACGATAAGTATGAAAGTTGATTTTGAAAATTATGGTGAAATTGTGAGTCCATCAGATTTCGTGATTGCTGTTCGGACTTAAACAAGGCTTTCATAGTTATTTTCAGGATGGATTTTTGTACAATTAAATGTTCTAGAAAAGAAGTATGTGAAGTTTGGTACTGAGAAAATGGTGAGTCGAACATGTTTTGAGAATGTCGCTCGGACTCACGCAAGAGTTTCATACACAATTCCAGGATTGATGGTTATTCATTTTGAATCAGTGATAATGGAAAAGACGAGTATGACTCCTGATAATTTGGTTGAAATGATGAGTCCAACATGTTTTGAAGAATTTGTAGTTGGGACTCAAGTATGACTTCTATACTCTTTGTATCTCTGATTTTTCTTCAATTGGTGATCCAAGAAAAGGATTATGTGAAGCAAAATATGGGAAAGAAGATGGCAGACAAGGTAGTTGAAAATTTGATTTGGGGGAGGTGAATCCCCATTAAATTTATTAAGAGTAAATTTTTTTGAAAATTATGATCATAAATTGGGGTTATGGGTCATATTGAGTCAGATAAACCTAATCCGGCCTATGTGGTTCATTCATGCTGTACATAGCCGGGTTAGAGTTATCCGAGTCAAATGAGATTGAGGTGAAAAATAGATTCATATTAGGATTGAAAGAATTTCCATAAAAAGAAAAGAAGAGAGTTTCTATAGAAAATAAAAATCTAAAATTTTTCTAAAAAGAAGTATAAAATAAAGAAAATTTAAAACTACGTTAGAAAATCCTCCCCCACACTTATCTCATGCATTGTCATCAATGCATCGTGAATGTGTACATGCATGAAACAAATGGAAATGAAAGAAAAATTACCTCATAGTAGTGGTTCCGGTGGTGCTCTGATTGGCCCATGAAATATGGCCCAATCCAGAGATTGTGGATCTTGAAGGAACCCACCAATTGTTGGCCCAAAGGCCTTCCACTCTAGTTTTGATGATGATTAACTCATGTAGTTATGTTTACTAATAATCTTGTGTTGTTTAAGTTTCAGATCATTAACCAAGATATTAGTTGGTGATTAGCTTCAACAAGGTGTTTAGAAGCTTTTCATGATGATTCCAGGGCCAAAGCTTCAAGATCATATATTGCCTAGCCCATGGATGGAGTTTTGGAGCAAGTCTACTTGAAGATGAAGATCATCAAGAAGACTTAGGTATCCATAGTTTAGTTAGTGTGTTTAGATCCAATTTGTAAAGCTTAGTATAGTTGATATGCTCAAGTGCACAACACACACGTTTTCATGTTTTGGATTTGGTTTTCATGAATAGTAGATCAAAGCAAGTTTACTTTATTTCTATGTATATTAGATGTATTCTAGATATACATACATGGTTTAACTTGCTAGACAAACTTATTTTGATATCCCTATTCATGTGTTGAAAAATCAAGTTTGATAAAAATACAAGTTTTGTTTTTGATAAAATTTGCAAGACTCAAAAATAAATTGATATGATTGATATATGTCTTGAAATTTTTTATCACAAGTTTGTGTTTCCATATAAAATGATAAAACTATTTTTGATGATTTTTAGAAGTGTTAAAAGATTTTTAGAAAAATATTTTACACTGTTTTTCTGACCCAGATTTCTGTTCCAGGCTTCAATCAGTCGACTAGTTAACCTGACCTAGTCGACTTGGGTGAAGTCGGTCGACCGGGCCGGTCGACCGACGTGCACAAATCTGTGCATGTTTGAAGGCACTGGGATGGTCGACCGCTCGGGTCGACCGGGGCACTTACAGTGCTCTCTGTTTGTTTCGGTCTGTAGGATCGTTGAGATAAGGACTAATTGCGGAATTATCTCTTGTAGGCAACTATAGATATGTAAAGGAAAACAAATCTCAGAAATTGACAAACGCAAACAAAGAGATTTATCCTGGTTCGGTCTTTGTGACCTACATCCAGTCCCCAAGTCACCCGCTTGAGATTTTCCTTTAACCTTGATCTTGCCACCCAAAATCAATACAACATGTACACCACTTGTCGAATCCCCTTCGCTAAATCTGTACACCTTCTCTTCCACCAAGAGAACACCTTTTACCTTTGTACAACTGCCTCTACAACCAAGAAGCCTCCCGTGTACAATGGACACCTTGTACAACTTGCCTCTTCAACCAAGAAGCCTCCCGTATACAAATGAACACTTTGAGAATTTACAACTCTTTTCCTATAGCCTTGGTACAGATGTGTATGTGGACAAGGTATTGTATAGGAAAAATGAACTTCAGAGAACTTCACTAATGGAATTGTCTTTTGGTGAAGAACAGAAGTTAGAAAATCAGTTTTCAGGTTTTCTGGAATTTGGCTTTTGAAAAACTGAATAAAACTCTTGGCAATTGGCCTTTGGTATAACTTTCCCTATTTATAGCTGAAGACTAGGGTTAGTTAGGGTAGTTATAGGACCAATTCAGATAACCTAGACGTTGGAAAACGTTGCCAAAAGAATCAGATAACAGAAACTGTCCAACAGTCAGAAACTGCTTATAGTCGACTAGGGTTCTGAGTTAGTCGACTAGACTAGGCAAAATTTTCACTATTAGTCGACTAGGTTTAGCAAGTAGTCGACTAGGTATATGTCTGTTGGCAGAACAGGTTTCTGGATAACTACCTCAAGTCGACTGCAACTGCTTTATAGTCGACTGAGTCAAGGGATTAGTCGACTAGGTGTTTTCTATAAGTCGACTAGAAAATGGATTAGTCGACTTGGTTACTGTTTGGTCGACTAATTTGACAAACAGAGAGTTGGTCTGTTTCAGGACACAAAACTTAGTCGACTTGAACTTTGGGTAAGTCGACTAGACAACTGATTAGTCGACTTGATATTGGGATAAGTCGACTAACAGGACTATGTGTTGTAAGTTTGTATCAAGGCTTTTACATGCTATATCTTCTTTACAAACCACAACATCTCAACCCTCTTTGGCACAACTTGATCATGTCGGACTCTTGATTCGTCATGTGTAGAGCTCCAAATGAATTTGATCGTCACGAACGTCTTCATCGAAATAGGTTCCAACATTCTCCCCCTTTTTGATGACGACGCTTTGTGTGTGCTTGTCCTCCCCCTGTAAAAAATTTGTTATCTTTTCCTCCCCCTGCAGAAATGGGTTATAATAGATAGAGAAAATTTTGTTCTCCCCCTCAACAAATATATTAGTACATATATACATAGTTGATCTTTATCAAAAAAATTTTATATGGTACCTGCAAGATAAACGTTAGTTGGTACCAAATATAAAAGATCATATCTAACTTTTAGGACTCCAAATCCATTTAGAATTTGGTTTCCACCTGTTAGTATATACATAATTGCAAGAATCACATATATCATGCATGTATGAAGCAATATATGTATTTTTATCATAAAAGCTTAAGTTCTTAGGAATCCATATAAACTTACTTTTCTTATTCTTACTTTTTACAAAAGAACTATATGGATTACTATAATATGAAGATTTTGCAACAAATCCAATACCATGTTTATCATGTGACAATTTCTGAAAAGATAATAAATCATTTAATTTTTCTTTTCCTTTATTAAACTTAGTCACATTTTGCAAAAGATCTTCATATTTATTTTTGAAAACTATCATGTCTTTATCCAATATAGAAATCCTATCATTTAAAGACATAGTTTCCTTTTTCAGAAAAATGTTTTCTTTTATAAACTTCTCATTTTCAGTTTTCAAAGATGATATGACTTTTTCAGTTTCATCTTGTTGAGAATTTATAGAAGAACATTGTAATGCATAAACAGAATTTTCCTGTAAAAGTTTCTCATTTTCTTTTAACAAAAATCTGTTTTTCAGTTTTTCATTTTTCAGATTCATAAATAACTCATTAAATGCATCAGAGAGTTCAGAAAACGATACCTCTTCATCTTCTATGGCCATGTAACATAAGTTAACATGTTCAGTGGATTCTTCTTCATCAGAAGATGAGGAATCACTATATTCTGAAGATGCTTCGTAGTTCTTCTTCTTTCTGAACTTCTTACTCTTGTACTTATCTTTCTTCTTGAGCAAAGGGCAATCCATCTTCATATGTCCTGGTTTATCACAATTAAAACACTTGAATTTACCTTGCTTAAGAAATTTCCTGAACTTCTTTGAGAGAATTGCCATCTCCTCTTCGTCATCATTGTCCGTGTCGGAAGATGCATGGAAGGCAAGTTCTTTCTTCTTTGAGCGGTGTTGTCTCTCTTGGTCCTTCTTTCTTTCTTCTAACTGCACTTCATATGCCATTAGATTACCGATTAGGTTTTCTAATGTCATAGTTGAGAGATCATTCGCCTCTTCAATGGCGGTTGTCTTCTTCTCCCATTCTGATGTGAGTGCACGAAGGATCTTTCGAACTCTTTCGACTTGGGTGTAGTCCTTTCCAAGGGATGCAAGAGTATTGGTGATGTCGGTGAATCTTGTAACCATCTCGGATATGATTTCATTCTCCTCCATTTTGAATAACTCAAACCTGTGGACAAGAACAGATATTTTAGATTCCTTAACTTTACTAGTGCCTTCGTGTGTTACCTGAAGAGTATGCCATATTTGATGTGCAGAAGTTGCTGTTGAAACACGGTTGAACTCTTCTTGGTTAGGGCACAGAATAGAGCATTCATAGCTTTTGCGTCAAGGTTCGCGTTCTTCTTTTGATCTTCACTCCAAGCGTTGTAGTTGGTTGTGGGCTTGGTGTATGATGCTTCTACGATGTTCCAAAGGTCGTAGTTGAGTGACTGCAAGTAGATCTTCATTCTACACTTTCAATAGTTGTAGTTGGTTCCGTCAAACAGCGGTGGACGTTGTGTAGAATGTCCTTCTTTGAACTGGGATGATGAGAACTCCGTTGCCATCTTTGTTGTTGACTTGTATCCGCCCTGATATCAAATGTAGGATCAGAGCGTGTACTTCGGTTGATGAAGTAGGAATGTAGATGCCGGTTGATGACCCTCGCTCTGATACCAAATGTAGGATTTGGTATGGTTGTTACCTGTTGATGAACTTGGCTCTCCCCGGCTCTGATACCAAATGTAGGATCGTTGAGATAAGGACTAATTGCGGAATTATCTCTTGTAGGCAACTATAGATATGTAAAGAAAAACAAATCTCAGAAATTGACAAACGCAAACAAAGAGATTTATCCTGGTTCGGTCCTTGTGACCTACATCCAGTCCCCAAGCCACCCGCTTGAGATTTTCCTTTAACCTTGATCTTGCCACCCAAAATCAATACAACATGTACACCACTTGTCGAATCCCCTTCGCCAAATCTGTACACCTTCTCTTCCACCAAGAGAACACCTTTTACCTTTGTACAACTGCCTCTACAACCAAGAAGCCTCCCGTGTACAATGGACACCTTGTACAACTTGCCTCTTCAACCAAGAAGCCTCCCGTGTACAAATGAACACTTTGAGAATTTAAAACTCTTTTCCTATAGCCTTGGTACAGATGTGTATGTGGACAAGGTACTGTATAGGAAAAATGAACTTCAGAGAACTTCACTAATGGAATTGTCTTTTGGTGAAGAACAGAAGTTAGAAAATCAGTTTTCAGGTTTTCTGGAATTTGGCTTTTGAAAAACTGAATAAAACTCTTGGCAATTGGCCTTTGGTATAACTTCCCTATTTATAGCTGAAGACTAGGGTTAGTTAGGGTAGTTATAGGACCAATTCAGATAACCTAGACGTTGGAAAATGTTGCCAAAAGAATCAGATAACAGAAACTGTCCAACAGTCAGAAAACTGCTTATAGTCGACTAGGGTTCTGAGTTAGTCGACTAGACTAGGCAAAATTTTCACTATTAGTCGACTAGGTTTAGCAAGTAGTCGACTAGGTATATGTCCGTTGGCAGAATAGGTTTCTGGATAACTACCTCAAGTCGACTGCAACTGCTTTATAGTCGACTGAGTCAAGGGATTAGTCGACTAGGTGTTTTCTATAAGTCGACTAGAAAATGGATTAGTCGACTTGGTTACTGTTTGGTCGACTAATTTGACAAACAGAGAGTTGGTCTGTTTCAGGACACAAAACTTAGTCGACTTGAACTTTGGGTAAGTCGACTAGACAACTGATTAGTCGACTTGATATTGGGATAAGTCGACTAACAGGACTATGTGTTGTAAGTTTGTATCAAGGCTTTTACATGCTATATCTTCTTTACAAACCACAACATCTCAACCCTCTTTGGCACAACTTGATCATGTCGGACTCTTGATTCGTCATGTGTAGAGCTCCAAATGAATTTGATCGTCACGAACGTCTTCATCGAAATAGGTTCCAACACGGTCGACCGGGCCGGTCGACCGCAGTTGCCCAACGGTCATATTTCTGACCGTTGGCGGTCGACCGGGCCGGTCGACCGTTGCCTGTCAGAGCTGCCAGCTCAGCTCTAACGGCTAGTTTTCTGATGGGCCTATATAAACCCCATCTCTTTGGGTTTTTGGCCAAGTTTTTTAGAGCAAATTTTTCCTGACTTCTTCAGTGTTTTAAAAGAGTTTTCAAAAGAGTTTTAAGAGCCAAAAGATCAATCTTAATTGTTTTTAAGTGTTTTATTATTTTCAAAAAAAATAAGTTTTTGGGAATTGATTTCTTGTTCTTTATCTCCATATCATTTTGGTATTTTCCCAAGAGATTTTCTTTGATCAAAACACTTGTGTTTTCACACTTGAGCTATATCTTCTATCCTATTCTATTAGGATCTTGTATTTGTGGAAAAAGGAAAGAGGTTTGTGGTTAAGATATACCACTTGTTGTAAACCCTTGATTTCTTGGTTCCTCCCTCTTTGGTAGAGGTTGAGGTTGTTGTATTGGGTTGGAGTTTGCTCCCTCTTTGGTAGAGGTTGAGGCTTGTGGTTTGCTCCCTCTTGTGAGAGGTGGAGTTTGGTTGTAAATCCTCTTCGGTAGAGGTGTTGGTTGTTGTGGTTGTTTGGCTAAGGGCCTACCCCTCTTGTGTGAGGAGGTGTTTGTTTGAGAGAGGAGTTAGGTACTCCATAGTTGTACAAATCCTTCTCGGTGAAGGTTCCCTCGGTGGGAGTCCTCGGTGGACGGTATAGTGGATTGGAAATCCTACACGGTGGTGTAGGCGGGGATGTAGAGCAAGGGTGCTCGAACCTCGAAACATATCATTGTGTTTGCGTTTGATCCACTTATCTCTAAACTCTCTCTCTTTACATTTGTGCAAAGCATCATTCATCATACATATTACTTACTTGCATTTGTGTTGTGCCTTGCATATTTCATATTGCTATATCATCTTATATGCTTGGTTGTTTGTGTGTGCCTCACTTGTACTTAATCAACAAGAGCTTCACATAGCACCATAGCACCTCAACCCATTCAAGGGGAATCAAGAGGAGTTAGTCCAGAGCCCTTCACGGGGAATTCGGCTACACTTGTTGATTGTATTAAGTGTGTTTGCAAAATTTGCATTAGCTTCCGCATTTAGCGCACTTAGTTTTGCATTTAGTTTTAGATTAGCACTAACACCTATTCACCCCCCCTCTAGGTATTCTTTCAATTGGTATCAGAGCTAGTGCTCCTGATACTTAGGCTTAACATCCTAGGTGTGAGATCCATTTGTTTGCTAATCTATTGTTTGCATTTGCTTGTTTTGCACACATATAGTTTATCATGGCTTTCATGACCCCACCTATGTATGACCCTTCCAACATTCATGTTTGGAAGATTAGGATGACCGTTTATTTACAAACCATAGGTCATAAAGTTTACCTTGCCATTACCAAGGAATCCTTCCTTAGTGATAGCAATCATATAGGGGCCAATGCACAAGCCCTAGAGGCCATTGAAGCACATTGTCTAAAGATTATCTTTTACGTGTTTCTAACATTGATTCCGCCTTTGCAGTATGGAATTTGTTGACAACAACCATCACCTCCGAGCTTCAAGTACAAATCTAAGAAGAGGAATCTAGTGGAGAATCCGACTCACAATGCTTCATGGTCCAAGGGAATGACTCCCTTGAGGTACATTCGGAACCCCACTTAGATAATGATGATTGTGCTAGTTCTTCAAATGATTATGTTGATCCCCATGCCTTAAATGAAGAACTTTCTATTGTTTGTGAAAAATTAATAGAAAAATATAATTTGTTGAAAAAGAAAAGTCTAGGAATTGAACAAGAAAATAAGAGTTTGCATGCTAGGCTTAACAATGTTTTGCAAGAGAAGGTTGAGGTCTATAATGAAAGGGATTCATTAAGATCTCAATTAGAACTTGCACTTAAAGAAAATGAGTTTTTGAAAAACAATAATGATTGTGAAAATATCTTGAAGAAAAATGATGTTTTGTCTTCAAAAATTGATTTTGTTTTAAAAGAGAATGTTGATTTGAAAAATAAAATTATTTCTATTTCAAATGATTTAGATGTATGTTTAAAGAAAAACATTGTTTTGCAAAAGAATATTGATGCACATGTTTGCCATGCTAGTGTAGCTTCTTCATCTAGTCTACCTAATGCATGTACCTCTTCTTCTAGGATCAATGATGATATTTGTATGTTAAAGAAGAGAGTAGATTGTTTGGGCTCCACTATGAGCCAATGTGCCATGAACCACTCACGTTTGGAAACCTTGGTTCGAAAGAAACAAGTTCCATCCTTTATGCATGCACACCCATCACGGCATACACATGCTCCACACGAACACCACCAACACATGTATGCTCATGTGTACACATGTACACATTGTGACCGAAAAGGCCATCTTGCTAAATTTTGCTATGATAGTTTACATGTTGAGAATTTAGCAAAGAAGTTTGTTTGGGTTAGAGAAGGTACTAACCCCCATGGACCCAATAAGATATGGGTACCAAAGACCACCCCTCCTATTATTTTTGATGTAGGTGTGGGCTCTCACATGACGTGAGAGTGATGACACCTTGGAGTGGATGCGTTCCGGACTTAAAAGGAAATAAATTGGATGCATCACTTTCAAGGGAAGATTTGGTGGAGATGACCACCATGTTTTGGAGACAAGGAGAGTTACCTTCTAGGTTTTGGTAACAATTCTTAACTCCTTATTATTGTTTATATGCTTTCATATTGATGTTTTATAGTATGTTTTCATTGTCTATGGATTAGTGTGTAAATATCACATTTATTAGATCCTTGACATACATGTATAGTATTTGAGATACACATGCTTGCATGAACCCATACTTAGTGTTCTCACTTTTGTTTAAGCTATAATGTACATCATGAATCTAATGCATGTGAATTTACATAGTAATCATGTCTTAGTTTTATCATGATGATTTTTATCTTGTTTTTGATGCTTCATGTTAAGATTACTTGTTTAGATGTTAGTTTTCATTAAGACTAGTTATATACTTGTTCATAGAATGGGCGACAAATAATTTATATATAGTTGGGCTTGATTGCTTATTTGAACCCATTAGATGTGCTAGTATAGTCTAGTTTTGATGATTCATACATTTCAAACTTGTATTCCATTTTTGATTTGTTTTATGTGTATAAGTTTTCAATTCATGTATATGTGTATTTTGCCAAACTTTAAGATATACATGTATACCTCTTGAGTCATTTGCCTTTCATGCAAATCTATATATGGACTCAATTGTGTTTAGGGATATGTATGCATACTTATTGTGTTAACAATTCATACATATACCTTGAAATGAAATTTGTTTTGATGAAGATTTAGATTTTCTTGATTTTGTGTTTAATTGTTTAACTTCATGTATATGTCTATCTTGTCCAAACTATTAGATATACATGTTTATCCTTTTTGAGCCACGTACCTTAATGCATATATTTTGTGGACTCGTTGTGTTTTGGATATGTATGTATACTTTAGTTTGTATTAGACATACATATGCCATGAAGGTTAAATAAGTTTTGATGATTTTCGTGTTTTCTTGTTTAAAGGAATATTGAGCTAAATTGTATATTTTCATGATCATGTTCTTCACATTATATTTGTACACTCACATTTCTTATTTACTCATGTGTTTTGTTTTCATGAGTCATATTTATGCTTCATTGACTTGAGTGTTTGATATCATGTGGATTTCATGTTTTATGAAAAATTATTTTTGTTGTATTCCTTGCTTGAAGGATTTCGTACTAGTTTTAAAAGTTTTTCCTATAACTAGTTCGTATTTTTCACTATGGTAGAGATTTTCAAACATACTACATTTTCAAATCTATTTTTGAAAACCCTACCTTCCAAGGGCGGTTGGATGGGAGATCATGCTCATGTATGCTTTACTATGAAAATCATTTTAAATTTGAACCATGATTGGGTGGTAGATTATATGAGTTATACCATGCTTTTATTGTTATGTCAATTGGTATCATTGAACTCTTTCAATTGGTATCATTTTGATCTTTGTGTATACTCATATGTTTATTGTGTATGTATATTTTCAATTGGTATCATCTATTGGTGATTGGTACTCATTCTATTTCATACACATATACTTGTTTTATTTGTGCTTAAGATATAAATTTTTCACAAAATCTTGTTTATGCTAGTGCTTGAGCTTCAATTTTGTTTCAATTGATTACTTTTAAATTGGTATCAAGCCCATGCATCCTTTTAGTTGGTATTTCATAAAGGGGGAGAAAATTTAATTTTGTCTTTCAATTGGTGATTCTTCAATTGGTATTTGTTTCCCATTCCCTTACTTTATGATTGAAAATTTCATATTGGTATCAAAATTTTTGTTTAGACATTCAAAATTTATTATATTTAATTTCAATTGATATCAAGATGTTTCATGTGTTTTTTCTTAAAATTGGTATCTAAAAATTTTGTTTTTAAGAAAAATACAAAAGTTTTGATTTATATTGACTATATGCAAGGAGAGCTTAACATCTCTTCTACATATAGATTCATGTTGAGTGTATTGTGTATTGAAGAGCTTAACATCTCTTCTTTATGTGGTACACGTGTGTAGGGGGAGCTTCACATCTCCTCTTATGCATTACATAATGTGTGTTATGTGAATTAGGGCTTAACATCCCTCTTTCATGTAATGCATATGTGTAGGGAAGCTAACTTAGCGTCTTCCTCTTCATGAATGTATATAGCATATAACATCTATTGATCTTTGTTTATTTTCAATTGATATCAAGATGCTTCATTGACATATTTATCTATTGATATCATGTTGTTTATAGTCACCCCTTATTGACCTTGTTTTTGTTTTAGACAAAAGGGGGAGAACATTGTTTTATTGTTTTGATTGACTTAAAAGGGGAGAAAGATTTTTACCCCTCATTTTATTGTTTGGATTGTTTAACCCCTTCTTGATCTTTTTGTTTGACAAAAAGGGGGAGAAAAATTTGTTTGATTTGATTTTACTTTGAACCCTTTGTTGATGATTGACAAAAAGGGAGAGAAGTATTTGAGTTTATGCATGTTTTCATTGCTTAAGGGGGAGAAGTATTTGTCTTCCTTGTTATTTATGCATATATGTTTTTGTATTGCAAATAGGAGAAAAAGATTTTGATTTATGCTTGTTGCATGTTTTATCTCCATACTTGCATACATATTCATGTGCTTCATTTCCATATCTTATTATTTATGTCTATGCATGAGTTAAGGGGGAGCTTCTTTGAAGCTTAACTTTAATCCATGCATATATAACTCCATGAGTTTTGTCATCATCAAAAGGGGGAGATTGTTGGCCCAAAGGCCTTCCACCCTAGTTTTGATGATGATTAACTCATGTAGTTATGTTTACTAATAATCTTGTGTTGTTTAAGTTTCAGATCATTAACCAAGATATTAGTTGGTGATTAGCTTCAACAAGGTGTTTAGAAGCTTTTCATGATGATTCCAGGGCCAAAACTTCAAGATCATACATTGCCTAGCCCATGGATGGAGTTTTGGAGCAAGTCTACTTGAAGATGAAGATCATCAAGAAGACTTATGTATCCATAGTTTAGTTAGTGTGTTTAGATCCAATTTGTAAAGCTTAGTATAGTTGATATGCTCAAGTGCACAACACACACGTTTTCATGTTTTGGATTTGGTTTTCATGAATAGTAGATCAAAACAAGTTTATTTTATTTCTATGTATATTAGATGTATTCTAGATATACATACATGGTTTAACTTGCTAGACAAACTTATTTTGATATCCCTATTCATGTGTTGAAAAATCAAGTTTGATAAAAATACAAGTTTTGTTTTTGATAAAATTTGCAAGACTCAAAAATGAATTGATATGATTGATATATGTCTTGAAATTTTTTATCACAAGTTTGTATTTCCATATAAAATGATAAAACTATTTTTGGTGATTTTTAGAAGTGTTAAAAGATTTTTAGAAAAATATTTTACACTATTTTTCTGACCCAGATTTCTGTTCCTGGCTTCAATCAGTCGACTAGTTAACCTGACCTAGTCGACTTGGTGTAGTCGGTCGACCGGGCCGGTCGACCGACGTGCACAAATCTGTGCACGTTTGAAGGCACTGGGACGGTCGACCGCTCGGGTCGACCGGGGCACTTACAATGCTCTCTGTTTGTTTCGGTCGACCGGGCCGGTCGACCGCAGTTGCCCAACGGTCATATTTCTGACCGTTGGCGGTCGACCGGGCCGGTCGACCGTTGCCTGTCAGAGCTGCCAGCTCAGCTCTAACGGCTAGTTTTCTGATGGACCTATATAAACCCCATCTCTTTGGGTTTTTGGCCAAGTTTTTTAGAGCAAATTTTTCCTGACTTCTTCAGTGTTTGAAAAGAGTTTTCAAAAGAGTTTTAAGTGCCAAAAGATCAATCTTAATTGTTTTTAAGTGTTTTGTTATTTTCAAAGAAAACAAGTTTTTGGGAATTGATTTCTTGTTCTTTATCTCCATATCATTTTGGTATTTTCCCAAGAGATTTTTTTGATCAAAACACTTGTGTTTTCCACACTTGAGCTATATCTTCTATCCTATTCTATTAGGATCTTGTATTTGTGGAAAAAGGAAAGAGGTTTGTGGTTGAGATACACCACTTGTTGTAAACCCTTGATTTCTTGATTGCTCCCTCTTTGGTAGAGGTTGAGGTTGTTGTATTGGGTTGGAGTTTGCTCCCTCTTTGGTAGAGGTTGAGGCTTGTGGTTTGCTCCCTCTTGTGAGAGGTGGAGTTTTGTTGTAAACCCTCTTCGGTAGAGGTGTTGGTTGTTGTGGTTGTTTGGCTAAGGGCCTACCCCTCTTGTGTGAGGAGGTGTTTGTTTGAGAGAGGAGTTAGGTACTCCATTGTTGTACAGATCCTTCTCGGTGAAGGTTCCCTCGGTGGGAGTCCTCGGCGGACGGTATAGTGGATTGGAAATCCTACACGGTGGTGTAGGCGGGGATGTAGAGCAAGGGTGCTCGAACCTCGAAACATATCATTGTGTTTGCGTTTGATCCACTTATCTCTAAACTCTCTCTCGTTACATTTGTGCAAAGCATCATTCATCATACATATTACTTACTTGCATTTGTGTTGTGCCTTGCATATTTCATATTGCTATATCATCTTATATGCTTGGTTGTTTGTGTGTGCCTCACTTGTACTTAATCAACAAGAGCTTCACATAGCACCTCAACCCATTCAAGGGGAATCAAGAGGAGTTAGTCCAGAGCCCTTCACGGGGAATTCGGCTACACTTGTTGATTGTATTAAGTGTGTTTGCAAAATTTGCATTAGCTTCCGCATTTAGCGCACTTAGTTTTGCATTTAGTTTTAGATTAGCACTAACACCTATTCACCCCCCCTCTAGGTGTTCTTTCACCAATGACCTCTCTAATATGTCCCAAGAAAAGAATGATTGAGTGAATGATTTTATATAAAAAATTATCCCCATCCAATTTTCAAAAATAATTCTTGAGTCATTTTGTTCAACACCTTTGCCTATCGATGAAGTTTGATTTTGGGAGAAATTGATTTAGGCTCAAACGAAACAGGAACAAATACCGACTCGAAAAATTGACTTAGATCAAGTCGAGATTCAAAAATTGGATTCGAAATTGGTTCAAAAATGGGGTTCAAACTAAAGAATTGATTTTCACACATTTTCCCCATTAACGGAATGAGATCGTAATCAATTTCACGATGTACTGGTGCAGGATTCAGTGTTGAATTTGGAATATGACAAAAATCTGGTAAAGATACTAAAGTTATTATTGAATCAAAAAATGACATGGAATTACCAATTTGTGGATCAGGATCACATTCATGCTCAAGTTCAATTTCAGGAAAGAGATAACTTGCCAAAATATTAATGGGGCTTTCAAAATTTTGATTTTGGTCAAGTTTAAATGGATGTGCCGAAATTGAATTTTGGTTTCCAAAACAACATGATTCTTGAGTCCAATCGATACAGTTAAAGCTATAAGGATAGATCGAAGGTTGAGAAGGAAGAATTTTCTCACTCTCATTAATTAATTCGCCCATTATTGAGGCTAACCTACTGATAGGTCGGGTAACAGAATTTTGAGTTTGAATCATGTCTTTTGTACTGTTTGCAATTGGTTTTTTTTGAATGATGAGTATGAAAGTTGGTTTTGAAAATTGTGGTGAAATCGTAAGTCTGTCAGATTTTGCGATTGTTGCTCGGAATCACAAAAGGCTTTCATACTCATTTCAAGGATACATTTCTTTTACCATTGAATGCTCTAGGAAAGAATTATGTGAAACTTGGTACTGAGAAAATGGTGAGTCCAACATGTTTTAGAATGTCGCTCGGACTTACGCAAAAGTTTCATACTCAATTACATGACTGATGGTTGTTCATTTTGAATCGATGACACTGGAAAAGATAATTATGACTCTTGATAATTTGGTTAAAATGATGAGTCCAACATGTTTTGAAGAATTTGTTGTTGGGACTCAGGCATGGCTTTTATACTCTTTTATATCTCTGATTTTTCTTCAATTGGTGGTTCAAGAAAAGGAGCATGTGAAGCAAAATATGAGAAAGAAGATGGTGGACAAGTTGGTTGAAAATTTGACTCGGGGGAGGTGAATCTCCATTGACTCTGTGAAGAGTAAAAATTATTTTAAAAATTATGGTCATAAGATTAGGGGTATAAGGCATATTGAGTCGGATAAACCCAATCCGGCTTATATGGTTTGTTCATGTTGTACATAGCCGAGTTGGAGTTATCCGAGTGAAATGAGGTTGGGGTGAAAATGGATTCATATTAGAATTGAAAGAATTGTTGTTGAAATTCATCTCACAAACAAACACAAATAAAAAGAAAAAGCAAACAAATAAACAAAAGAAAGAAAATAATCAAAACCAAGCCTATACTAGGGTTTACCTAAACCTAGATAACTCCTAACTGGTTAGACTATCCACGTGGTGTACATTATAAAAATCTGACCACAAGTTAATCGAACAGGTAGGGGCAAGATCAATGGGAGATATCCATGCCGGAGCAATGGGCCTAATTATGCCAAACCAATATTCTTTGAGCTTTCGCCTCTTAATCCCCAACCTTGGACACCGATTTGACAAGAGTCAAACTCTAACAACTTTCCCTTTAGGGCAATCTTCAAAATGAGTCTGAGATGTCCCTAGGGGCCAAGATCTAGCAAGTATTATTTAGGCTTGGGTTGTGAGTGGGGTGGCAGTTTTTTGGCTAAGGGAGGTAATGACTTCCCCACCTTATGTTGTATCGAGATACACACTTAAGTTTTTATTCGTGCAAGTGTGCAATATAGATAAAAATGAACACACAGTTAGCCCAAAGGCCCATCACTCTAATTTTGATGATGATTAAATCATGTAGTTATAGTACTAATGATCTTGTGTTTAATTAGTTTCATATTTGTGATCAAGATCTTAGTAGGTGTTTAGCTTCAACAAAAGATTTAAAGTTAAGTTTTGAAGCTAGCACGTGTTGATTCAAGAGCTTGTGCATCAAGAGCACATCAAGTACTCAAGAGGAGTCTAGCTCATTTGATCAAGGTTTGAACCAAGTCAAGAAGGAGAAGAAGACTTCAAAGTGAAGACCTTCAAGAGAAGACTTGTGTCTAGGTTTGTTTTTAGTAAGATTTTATTTTTAGATAAAATGTAAAAAATAGATTAGTTGGTGAATTACTCAAGTATCATATACACACACGCACACAAGATTTAGATGAGTTTTTATAAAAGAGTTTTCATTTTAGAAAAATACCGTTTTGATTTTTGGAGTTTCATATATACATATATTTTAATCAAATTTATTTTAGAGCTTAATGTCAAAAAATATATTTCATAATATATGTGTAGTGGATCATATCCATACACACTAAGGTTTAAAAGTGTTTAAAATATTTTGTTTTTGTATTTGGAGAAATCTGGGAAAAATCAATTTGGAAAAAAACGGATTTTGTTTAAAGCCAAAATTTCCTTATCACAAAAATGTTCAAAATATTTGTAACATGTTTTGATTTTACTCAAACATGTTTGTATATCAAAGTATAATACTAAACTTATTTTTGTAGATTTTTTGTGGATTTATGATATTTTATCAAAGGTAAAAAAGACAACTTTTAAATCCCTGAAAATACTATTTTTGGTCTTCTGCAGGTCGACCGAGCCAGAGTCGGTCGACCGGGCGGTCGACTGACGTGCACAAAACGTGCACGGCCTGGGCTGGTCGACCGCATGGTCGACCGCCAGAGAGTCTAGAAATGGCCCGGTCGACCGCCCGGTCGACCGCTAGGCCATTGCCCTGAAGGCGGTCGACCAGCCAGTCGACCGACCTTCCTAACGGTCAGAAATCCGACCGTTGGCAGTCGACCGATAGCAGTCTGAACTGCTGATTTGGACCTTAACGACTAATTTTTATTAGCCTATAAATTGGGGCTCCCTTAGGCTATTTTAGACAAGATTTCAAGAGAGTTTTTGGGCTAGTATTTTCTACTCATATCAGTAGTTTTATCCACATGTTTTAGAGCCAATATGTCCAAATCAAAAGGAGAGTTTATCAAGAGTTTTCAAAAGTGATTTCTTGTGGTTTCCACCACAAATTCAATCCTAATTTTTCTCACACACACTTGAGCTTTCCATTGCTAAATCCATCCTACAGGAGAGTTATTGTGAGAGTTGTTTTAGATAATCAAAGTGTTGTGATCACCAAAGTTTTCATACTTTGTATTTGCGAAGGCGGACTTGCGTGTTCGCGTTGTTTCGAGTTCTAATGAGAGCTCCGTGTAGAGGTGCGGCCTCGGCAAGCTTGCGTGCTTGCGTGTGTGTTCTTGCGGGAACAAGAGAGGGACTAGAGAGTTTAAAGGAGTTCTAGTGTGAACTCGCTTGTAGGTGTTGCGACACCGAGTGATCCGGTGGGATCAGTTTTATAGTGGAAATCCTTCATAGTGTTAAAGGCGGGAACGTAGAGCAAGTGTGCTCGAACCTCGAAACAATTCTCTCGTGTTTGCGATTGCTCTCTTTATCTCTCACTTGTCTTTATATCTAACTTATGCTTATTGCTTATATCTCTTATATGCTTGATATATTGTGGGCTTAATTGATATATGCTTGGAGATTGTTTGCTCACACTTGTATTCAACCAAGAGAGCCAAAGCGGCACCTCAACTCTTATCTAGAGGAATCTTGAGGAGATAGTCCAGAGCCCTTCTCGGGGAATTCGGCTACATTCTTTGGTTATACCTTGTGTGTTTAGCTTAATAATTTTTAGTTTGCATAAATTATTTTAATTCCGCATTAATTGACCATTAGATTAGCTAGTCACCTATTCACCCCCCATCTAGGTGATTTCAATTGGTACCAGAGCCAAGTGCTCTTGATTTGGATCTAACAACCTAGAGTTAAAGATTCTCATTTATAGCTAATCATAATATTTGTACACATGCATGGATTTCATGTCACATCCCACTTTTGACATTCTTAACATACAAACTTAGAAAGTTAAGATGTCTATGTACCTCAAAGCCCTAAGCATTCATGTTTATTTTGCCACTATTAAAGTTTCTTATTGTTTAAATGGCAAAAATATTGAGGCTAATGCAAAAGCCATCCATGCTTTAAAGAGTGCCCTAAATGATGAATATTTATCTAGGGTTGCTAATCTTGATTCGGCTTTTATAGTTTGGAACAATATAGTCTCCCTTGGCGAACAAGAACAATACTATGCGGGGAGCAACTTGGATGTTGGAAGTGAAGCTTCCAACGTATGCTACATGGTCTAAGGGGATAACCCCCTTGAGGTAAATTCCGATCCGAGTTAGAAGAGGATGTTGATATGTCTTATAATGAGCTTGAATCATTTTATTAACAACTTCTTGAAAAATATGAGTTGCTTAAAAAGGATAACAAGAAAATGAAAATTAAATTTGATTCCTTGTTAAAAGAAAAAGATTCTTTTCAAAATAAATTGGAATGCATTTCAAAATAAAACAATTTTTGAAAAATGAGAATATTTCCTTGTCTTCTAAATTAAATGCTCTTTGTGAAGGAAATACCTCTTTAAAAAATAAGAATATTTTGGTGAAAAAGGAAAAAGAGATTGTTTTAAATGAAAACAACTTTTTGAAAAGAAAAATTGTTTCAAAAGAAAAAGAAACTATTTCTAAATAGAACAAGGGTGTTGATTCTCATTCTAACCATACTTTTCATGCTACAACCATTGATAAAAATGAGATAAAATTTTTAAAAAATAGATTAAATTGTTTGAGCTTCACTTTGAGCAATTGTGCATTTAACCATAATAGATTGAAAACCTTGTTTCAAAAGAAAAAAGCTCCACATGTTCATGCACATCACCCAAGGTGCACATATGCACACTTTGCACAACATGATCACACTCATTCACATGTGCATCCTAGAGTGTATAAATGTCCACATTGCGGCCGCAAAGACCATTTAGCAAAATTTTGTTATAATAGAGTAAATTCTTTAAATTTTGCTAACAAGAATGTTTGGGTTCCAACCCCCAAGGACCCAAAAGAAAATGGGTACCAAAATCTCCACCTCTTGTGTTTGATGTAGGTGTGAGCTCTCACATGACGTGAGAGATTTGGTGCCTTGGTGGTGGACGCACATGGACTAGATGGACACACATATTGATGCACCGCTATCGAGGAAATTTTGGTGGGAAGACCACCATGTTTTGGAGACTTGGAGTGTAGTTCATATATTTTGGTAACTATCTCTAAACTCCATTAGTTTACATGCTTTTATATTTGATGGTCTTTAGCATGTTTTAGTTTTTATAACAAAATAATCATGATTTGTATTTTATGAGGTGAATAATTGTTTAGATGTAATTTTTGTCAAAACTTGTGTATATATTTGTACAAGTAGTGAGCAACATTTGATTCATATATGTTTGCACTTCATTGCTCTTTTGTACTCATTACATGCACATGTATAGCCTAGTTTTGATGATTTCCTCATTTATACTTGTCTTGCCTATCTTTGTGCATATTTTGCTTCATGTATATGTAATTTTTGCTCAAGACTAATAAATATACTTGTATACCCTTGAATCTCTTGCCTTCTGCAAATACTATTATAGACCCTTTTTATGTTTGGGATATGTATGCATATTGTTAGCTTTGGATAAAACATACATATACCGTGAAGTTTGTTTTTAAATGAAAAATAAATTTTTATGATTTTCATATTTGTTTAATAAAAAGATATTCAGGTTTGTTTTGAGCCTTATTGATTATTTTCATGAATATGCTATTCACATGATGCTTGTACGCTCACATTATTTATTCGTTTATTCATGACTTTGTTTCATGAACACTTTTATGGGCATTATAGATTTTGAGTGTTGACTTTTGTGTATTTAGTATGACTCATGAGATACATATGATTTGCTTTCATGTTTGAAGGATCTTTAACTAGTTTTTTAAAATTACTTTAAACAGTTATTTATTCTTCAATGGATAGAGTTTTCAAACTTTTACAAAATACTTTCAAACTATTATTTTTGAAAACCCCTTCCAACCCTAAAAGGGCGGATGGATGGGAGACCATGCCTTGTATGCTCAGATTAAATATCTTTTATCATGTGCATGAAAAGGGTAGATCTTTATGAGTTATACACTTGCTTTTCATCATATTTTCAATTGGTATTACAATTGATAGTTTTTTGTATACTCAAAACTTGTTTCTATATATGTATACTTTAAATTTCAAATAATAATATCAATTTCTATTGGTATTTTCATTTTCATACATATATATGATTTGTCTGTGCTTGATTTATGATATATTTACATGTTTAAAGCACAAACTTTATTAATGCTAAGCTTGATTTAAATCTTGATTTTCAATTGGTATATCAATTGGTATTTTAATAAGCTTATGCATTATTTTCATTTGGTGTTTTTATTGATATCAAAATTTACAATATACTTCTATTGGTATTAATATGTTTCAATTTCTAATTGGGTTTAAATTTCAATTGGTATCAATATGTTTTAACTATTTGGTATCAAAAATTTACCATATATATTTCAATTGGTATATATAAAATATTTTCTTTCATTGGTATCAAAATGTACAAGTGTTTCAATTTCAATTGGTATCATAAATTTTCAATTTCAAATGATATCAAAAATCTTGTGATATCTCAAATTGATTATGTTGATTTAAGAAAAATTCAAAAATTGTATTGTTTATTTACAATTTGTATCTTAAAATTTTATTTTTGTACAAATGTATCTCAAAATTTGTGTTGAAAATATTTTGATATGTCTTGTCTATATGCAAGGGGAGCTTAACATCTCTTCTATATATAGAGATTCATGTTGAGTGTATCTTAATTGAGGAGCTTGACATCTCTTCTTTATGTGATACACGTGTATAGGAGGAGCTTAACATCTCCACTTATACATTGTGTATTATGCGTTATGTGAGTTATGGCTTATCATCCCTTCTTCATGTAAATGCATGTATGTAGGGAAGCTAACTTAGCGTCTTCCTCTTCATGAATGTATATCGCATATATATCCTTATTTTTGATTTGTTTTATTTTACCCCTTTATTGATGATTGACAAAAAGGGGGAGAAAGATTTTAAGTTTATATATATGCATATTTGAGTGTTTGTATATATTGAGTTTATGCATCTTGTGTTTTACAAAATGGGGAGAATATTTTTGAAAGTTTAAACAAAAAGGGGGAGAAGTTTTTTTTGGAAAAAGAACTTTTGGTTTATGCATGTTACTCTCACCTTGTTGATGCATATAGTTTTGTTTAGTTTCATGTACTTCATTGAATATCTTATTGTTTATTGTTATGCATGAGTTAAGGGGGAGCTTCTATGAAGCTTAACTTTATTCCATGCATATATAACTTCATGAGTTTTATTATCATCAAAAACGGGGAGATTGTTGGCCCAAAGGCCCATCACTCTAGTTTCGATGATGATTAACTCATGTAGTTATAGTACTAATGATCTTGTGTTTAATTAGTTTTAGATTTGTAATCAAGATCTTAGTGGTGTTTAGCTTCAACAAAGGATTTAAAGTCAAGTTTTGAAGCTAGCACGTGTTAATTCAAGAGCTTGTGCATCAAGATCACATTAAATACTCAAGAGGAGTCTAGCTCATTGGATCAAGGTTGGGACCAAGTCAAGAAGGAGAAGAAGACTTCAAAGTGAAGACCTTCAAGAGAAGACTTGTGTCTAGGTTTATTTTTAGTAAGATTATATTTTTAGATAAAATGTAAAGGATAGGTTAGTTGGTGGATTGCTCAAGTATCATATACACACATACACAAGATTTAGATGAGTTTTTATAAAAGAGTTTTCATTTTGGAAAAATACCGTTTTGGTTTTTAGAATTTCATATATAGATATGTTTTAACCAAAACTATTTTAGAGATTAATGTCAAAAATATATATTTCATCATATATGTGTAGTGGATCATATTCATATACACTAAGCTTTAAAAGTGTTTAAAATATCTTGTTTTTGTATTTGGAGAAGTTTTGAAAAAATCAATTTAGAAAAATACGGATTTTGTTTAAAGCCAAAATTTTCTTAACACAAAAATAGTTCAAAATGTTTGTAATATGTTTTGATTTTACTCAAGCATGTTTGTATATCAAAGTATAATACTGAACTTATTTTTGTAGATTTTTGTGGATTTATGGGATTTTATCAAAGGTAAAAAGACAACTTTTAAATCCCTGAAAATACTGTTTTTGGCCTTCTGCCGGTCGACTGGGCGGTCGACCGACATGCACAAAACGTGCACGGCGAGGGCCGATTGATCGCACAGTATACCGCCAGAGAGTGTCTGCTCTCTGGAAATGGCCCAGTCGACCGGGCGGTCGACTCTAGGCCATTGCCCTGAAGGCGGTCGACCGGCCGGTCGACCGACCTTCCCAACGGTCAGAAATCCGACCCCTGGCGGTCTACCGGGCGGAACTGCTGATTTGGACCCCAACGGCTAGTTTTTGTTAGCTTATAAATTGGGGCTCCCTTGGGCTGTTTTAGACAGGATTTCAAGAGAGTTTTTGGCTTGTATTTCCTACTCATATCAGTGATTTTATTTACATGTTTTAGAGCCAATATTTCCAAATCAAAAAGAGAGTTTATCAAGGGTTTTCAAAAATGATTTCTTGTGTTTTCCATCATAAATTCAATCCTAGTTTTTCTCACACACACTTGAGCTTTCCATTACTAAATTCATCCTATAAGAGAGTTGTTGTGAGAGTTGTTTTAAGTGGTCAAAGTGTTGTGATCACCAAAATTTTCATACTTTGTATTTGAGGAGGCGGACTTGCGGGTTCGCATTGTTTCGAGTTCTAGTGAGAGCTCGGTGTAGAGGTGCGACCTCGGTAAGCTTGCGTGTGTGTGTTCTTACGGGAACAAGAGAGAAACTAGAGAGTCCAAAGGAGTTCTAGTGTGAACTCGCTTGTAGGTGTTGCAGCACCGAGTGATCCAGTGGGATCGATTTTATAGTGAAAATCCTTCATAGTGTTGAAGGCGGGGGCGTAGAGCAAGTGTGCTCGAACCTCGAAATAATTCTCCTGTGTTTGCGATTGCTCTCTCTATCTCTCACTTGTCTTTATATCTAGCTTATGCTTATTGCTCATATCTCTTATATGCTTGATATATTTTGTACTTAATTGATATATGCTTGGGGATTGTTTGCTCACACTTGTATTCAACTAAGAAAGTCAAAGCGGCACCTCAACTCTTATCTAAAGGAATCTTGAGGAGATAGTCCAGAGCCCTTCACGGGGAATTCGACTATACTCTTTGGTTATACCTTGTGTGTTTAGCTTAATAATTTTTAGTTTGCATAAATTGTTTTAATTCCGCATTAATTGACTATTAAATTAGCTAGTCACCTATTCACCCCCCTCTAGGTGATTTCACACACAAAGCGAGTAAATCACCCACGTGTTTATCCTAACTAAATGCAATGCAATATGTACACCTCAGTCTAGATCACAACAATAAAAGAACAAAATATAGTATATTGGAATGAAAATTGACATGTGCCCAGATGCAAATGTCTAAACCATTTTAAAACATCCAATTGCCATATTTTAGTTCTTAATTATTACAGTGCATATGTAATCTAAACAAAAAACTAGTAGCAGCAAATAGCGATATACAAAGATTACCCAACCACACAGCAACTTTTGAGGAACTTGCTCCCTGCTTTCTTGAGCAAGGAGATGCAAGCAAGTGTGGACTTTTGCAATCTAAAAAATTTGACCTGCACACCAATAACAAAGAAGAAAAGTTAACAAACATGTGATCATTCCCATCCTCGGTAACGGCGCTAAAATTTGATCGGGGTGAAACCGTGCACAAAAAGTGTCATTTTGAAATGAAGAGTTGAAATGTGTGTGCTTTGACTTCCTCGATACTTTCATTATAGAATAGAGTTTAAACAGGTCGAATCCACAGGGACGAGAAGTGATAGAAGCTTTATCAGTATGTTTATGTGTGTATTAACGGTTCTTCAATGTTTTAAAGACTCAAAAGAAAAGAAAACAAAGAATAAAAAGAGAAGAGTACGATGGAAACAAAGATAGAAACATTGAAAAATGGTTGTTTGAAAAGTGGTTTTTGTATTATTAAAGCAAAGTAAAAATGAAAAAAAACTCATGGCTACTAACTACTAATGCCTCCACTAACATGCTACCCTCTTAGTGATAGTTGCCTCACATGTATCCTTGTCCATCACTAGTCCTTAGTTCAAATGCTTTACAAAGCATGACCCATAAGATCACTTTCACATTCAAACTCAACAAACAAGAGCAAGCTACACTTAAATCATCAAATCTAACAAGAATAAGCATGGAATAAAGTAATGGTAACTTGTTAGAGAGTTAGATGTTATAATGCTATAATCCATCATCATGAGCCATCAATGGCTCTTGCAAGAGCAAGACCAAGTAAAGGCTATTAGATTCATGTGGATTATCAAGTAAGAAGTTAGAAAGTTAGTGGTTAGTGGTTAATTGCCATGAGTGAAAATTAGCTAAGTATGTAAAAGGAGTTAGAGAGAAGAAAACAAGTAGAGATAAAGAGAGAATCTTTCATAGAGTGTCACTCTCCATTACAAGCACTCTAACTTTTATCCTATGTGCCACTCTCTTCCCTATTACAAGATCTACAAGAAATGAAAAATACAAAAGAGGATGAAGAAGAACAAGTAATCTAAACTCAAGAGAGAAAACTACCCTAAAAACTACATACATGGAGAAGAACTAACCCTACAAACTCTCTTCCTCTCTGTTCTGTAAACCCGGGTTTTTATAGGCTAAGGGGGCCACCAGGGGGTGTCAGGGGGCCGCACGTCAAATCTTGACGCGTGACTCCACGCTTTGGTCGCGGAAACACGTCCATAAAGTGGCCACGCGCGCGGCGCCTTCTGGCACGCGTTGTCGGTTTGTCCCCTGTCAGTTGTACCTGCTGATTTCTGAATATTTGCACCCTGGTTTGACAGAATAGGCTTCAAAGTCAATGGCTATTTTTGTAGGCTTTAAATATCACCAAATGAATGGGATTTTGGAATTCTTCTTCATTTCATGTCATGGACTTAGAAATATACAAGAGATGTGTTATTACCAGAATTTAATATTGAATAAATGTAAAAATATGGTATGAAATATGTATATTTAGAGACTAATCACCTATATATATGGGTCATATATATGGGTCATTGTAGAAGAAGAAGATCGAAGTTTTACACACAAGTTTCTGAATCAAAGTTTTTAAGGAAAAATCAAGCTTTTACTTTCAAGTTTCAAGTTCCAAAAGCTCTCAATTTCAAATCATTGTCTACAAGTTTTAAGCTCTCAAGTTCAATTTTTTTAAACTGAAATTTCTCTCACAAACTTATTAAGCTTCATTTTTCCACTAAAAACTCTAAAAAGTTATAAAGGGAAAGTTTGTGACCTTTGTGGTTGCTAAGAGCTTGTAAACTTCATTGGTTTAGTGCTACCTCTTGCGTAGAAGATTGAAGGTTAGAGTTGTATACTCTGGATCTTTGTAGACCTTATAGTTGTGGTACCTTTGTGGTGATCCTTAGTGGATAGTGAAATCTTTCTTGCGGTGAAGGCGGGAACGTAGAGCAAGTTGCTCAAACCTCAAAACAAACGACTTGTGTTTGCAATTGCCTTTTATTTTTACTACTATTTTCATTGTTCTACTTGTGTTCATACTTGTTGTTTTCATTCTTGATATCATATTGCATTTGTTTTACTGTATTGCTATTAATTGTTGGACTATCGGCTCTTTCTCATATAAGCAGGAAGACAATTGTACACCTCAACTTTTGTATAGAGGAATTAAGAGGAGAAGTTCTAGCGCCCTTAATTGGGAATCCGGCTTCACTTCTTCTTTTGAGTTGATCAGTTTATTTGTTTGCTTAAATTATTGTATTCTGCATTAGATTAGCTTTATCACCATTCACCCCCTTTAGGTGACTTTCAATTGGTATCAGAGCCTTTGACTCGAGATTTTGGTTTAACCATCGTAGAGAAATCCTTTTGCTAATCACTTATTTGCATTAATTATTTGTCATACACACTTGTAGCAAAGGCAGTGACCGTATTTTTGCATCAAGTCCCCTCCTAAGTTTGATGGCCTTAACTTTCTCATGACCGTATTTTTGCAATCTCTAGGAAGTCGAGTTGCAAAGGCAGTGACCAAACCATTTAGTGTACCCGATGGTGAGAGAACACTTGGTCCGATATTACCACCAAGGAGTTTGATGCTAACGCTAAGGCACACTATGCCTTACTTCAAGCATTAAATGGTGATGATATAGCTAGGGTCATTCATTGAAATTTTTCCCATGAGATTTGGTCACATTTGGTTGTTGCTCATAAAGAAACATCACAAGTTAAGAAAGCTTAAATAGATCTCTTACGTTCCCAATGTGAGAATTTTTCTATGAATGAAAATGATTCTATTGATGACATAGTCATCAAATCTACTAAAATGACAAATGGTTTAACTTTCTTAGGTAATGAAATCGACAATGATCAAAAGGTGAGGAAGGTCATCCGGGCTCTTCCAACTTCATGGAAAGTCAAGGCAACAATATTGAGGAGCTAAATGACAAAGAAGAGATAGAGCTTATTGGTCTCATTGGGAACCTAAAAACTCACGAGATGAAAAGAAAAGCTAGAGAGGAGAAGGCGCCTAAAAAGAAGAAAGTTCCTGCCTTCAAATTTACACCTATCATCTCCGACGAAGAAAAGGAAGATCAAGAAGACGATGAATGATGAATATTTGTCCTGCAAGTGAAGAATGTTAGGAGGATGTGTTGGCCCAAAGGCCTTCCACTCTAGTTTTGATGATGATTAACTCATGTAGTTTTGTGTACTAATAATCTTGTGATTTTAATTTCAGATCTTTAATCAAGATGTTAGTAGGTGATTAGCTTCAACAAAGATGGTTTGGAAGCTTTCACATAGTGATTCAAGAGCCCGAGCGTCAAAGTTCATATTTAGCACTCGTTAGAGTCAAGCTCGGTGGATCAAGTTTCGGATCGAGTCAGCTTGGAGACGGCGCTCTACAAGAAGACATCGGTACCTAGTTTAGTTTGTATTTTAGATCCATTTGTAAAGATTAGAATAGTATGATATGCTCAAGTTCACAACACACACGTTTCATGTTTTGGTTTTGGTTTTCGGTTTGATTGGTTTAATCGATCTTGGTTTTCATGAATAGATAGATTCAAAACAAGTTTACATGGTTTAATGTATATTAGATTTGTTCTATATACATGCATGCTTCAACTACTTACACAAACTTATTTTGATATGCCTATTCATGTATTTCAGGTTTTGTGTTTTAACAAAACGTATTTTTGGTATTAAAGTCAAAAGCATGGATATCTATATGTTTCATGTATATTGGACTTATGTCCATATGCAACATGCTTCAAGTGTTTAAATATCATGTTTTTGTATTTGGATGAGTTTTGGACAAAACGTATTTTCAATTCAAAAATCCAAGTTTTAGAAAATACGATTTTTGGTTTTTGGCAAAATTTCTATAACACAAAAATGGTTCAAAATGTTTGAAATTTGTGTTGAAATTTTTAACACAAGTTTTTATATCAATGTAAAATGTGAAAACTATTTTTGTGGATTTTTAGAAGATTTATGAGAATTTTTAGAATTAAAAAGAACATGTTTTCCTGTCCCTGAACTGGCTCTGCCAGGCTCTGTCGGTCGACCGCACGGTCGACCGGACCAGGAGCCGGTCGACCGTAGCGGTCGACCGGCGTGCACAAGGACGTGCACGCTGGCTGCCCTTTAAGCCGGTCGACCGCATGGTCGACCGACTGAGAGCAACCCACTCTCGGGTTGCTCCCGGTCGACCGGGCGGTCGACCGGACAGAGAGCCGTTGCTCTCTGTTTCTGGGGACGGTCGACCGGGCGGTCGACCGGTAGTTGCCAGCGTCAAAAGTCGACCGTTGGCCGGTCGACCGGTAGTTCATTTCTGGCATTTTTAGCTGCCAACGACTATATTTTTAAAGAGGCTATAATTACCCATTGGTGGACAGTTTTCATTAAGAATTTTTGGACGAAATTTCTGAGCTTTCTCTACTGTTTATACAAGTTTTAAAAAGAGTTTCTTTGTGCTAAAAAGATCAATCTTATTGTTTTAAAAGTGTTTTAATATTACAAAGAAAAATAGTCTTTTGGGAATTTATTTTGGTTCAATCATTCTATATCTTTGTGGAGATTTCCCAAGTGATTTTTCTTTATTTTAAACACTTTGTTTTCCACACTTGAGCTACATTCTATCTTATCTATAGGGTCTTTGTGTTTGTGGGAAAAAGAGATTGTTTGTGATCTTTTGATCACCAAGTTGTAAACCCTATTTTTGCTTGGCTTTGTGTCTTTCCCTCATTGTGTTGAGGAGGTTGTGCAATTGGGTTGTATCCCTCAAGTTGTGAGGTGATCCTTGTGTAGCTTTGTGCTTATCCCTCAAGTTGTGAGGTGATTGTTTTGGTTGGCTTGGTGCTTTACCTCTAGTGAGAGGTTGTGGTTGTAAAGAGAGGAGTTGGGTACTCCTAGTTATTGTATTGCCCCAAATCCTCGGTGGAGGTTCTCTGTGTGGGAGTCCTTTGTGGACAAGCTAGTGGATTTGAAATCCTTCTGGGTGAAGGCGGGGATGTAGAGCTGGGTGCTCGAACCTCGAAACAAATCTTGTTGTTTGCGCTTGATCCATTGACTCTTACTCTCTCTCTCTCTCTCTGTATTGTGCCTTTGATTAGATGTGAAAGGTGTATGTAAATGTATCGATGTATCCTTTCCTATCTCCGGTATAGCATAAGGCTATACCGAGTCGATTCTCAGGGAGAGCTAGCGATAGAAGCGTTACGAATCGTAGTGAAGAAAGTAAACGAAGTGTCTTCTATGCTTAATAGAATAAAACAATCATGGAACAAGAA
This sequence comes from Agave tequilana, assembly GCA_038442645.1. Lineage (NCBI taxonomy): Eukaryota > Viridiplantae > Streptophyta > Magnoliopsida > Asparagales > Asparagaceae > Agave > Agave tequilana. The sequence continues at coordinate 169,752 of JAVJIF010008164.1, read as the reverse complement.
ATGAAAGAATGGATGAATATGTTCATGATGGAAAGTGGAAAAGAAATCAAGATTGGATTTGGTTTAACACTAGAAAGAATGAAAACTTGAAGAATCAAACCATGACTAGCTTACCTTACTACCTTACCAATACTTACTAAACTCCGTGATAGTGAAGGCGTGCCTCATGTTGTCACTCCATCGGTATAGGTTTCGTCTTGCGTGTTGATCTAATTACTTTCTCATGTAGATGAAGGGTGGTTTAACCCATCGGAGAAAAGAAGACCATCCAACTTGCAAGATGAAATATAGCAATCACCCATGAGTTAGTGAAGATGGCAAGGCTAGTGGTTAGCTAGTACATGGTAGAAAGAATTAGCTACAAGCCATTAACAAATAAAAACAAAGCATGAAGTAAAATTGCAAGGAAATAAAAGCATGAATTAAAGAAAGCAATTAAAGAAAGCAAGTAAACTAGAACCAAGCTCAAGTAGAGGAAGGAGAATGGATGAATCCTTGTTACTTCAAGTTGTCACACCTTGATTACACAAGCTCTCTCTCTCACAATCTCTCTCTTTTACAAAGTATCTAGGGAAGGAGAAGAGGGACTAAAGAACTAAACCTAGAGAAAAATCTATGAAAATTACAACAACTAACAATTTCTCCTCTCTTCTCTGTTCAGTCTTTTTTCGCAGGTCCTTGTGCTGTATTTATAGGCTGCAGAGAGAACTCTCCAGAAGAGGGACCAGCTGGCAGAATCTGGGGCTCAACGGCCCCAGATCTGCCGCGCGCGCGCGGCAAGGCGCGGCATTGTTGAGTCTGTTGCGCAACAACTTTCTGTTGGAGATTGGTTACGAGGTTGTTAGCCACGTGGCCTTCTAGAATCTTGGGTTGCTGCGCGGATCTCTCTGGATCTTGAATTCAAATCTTGGGCTTATCTTAATCTTGAATTTAATCCCTTTAATTATTGCTAATTAAAGTGATTAATGGGCTATCTCTCCATTAGAGTGTGAACCTGCAAATATATAGAGAAGATGAGTAAAAATCATATATTTATTAACTAAATGTATGGGAATTATGTGGTAAAATATGCAACATTGGATACCAATCACACCCCCACACTTATTCTTTTGCTCGTCCCGAGCAAAGCAAAGAAAAAGAAAAGAAAATTCTAACTACCAATTTTATTACACCACTTTCGCAGGTGACGCGATTGCACTGAGCGTGTGCAACAAGCCGTTAAACCTCTAGGTTACCCTAGAGGAGGAGTGTTGTCTCCTGAGGGTTTTCAGCGGATTGCACCCACAAAATCCATAAAGAAAGAAGACAAATGTTAGTGTTTTGAAAACGCATTTTGAAAGAGAGACAAGTTTACGAACTATTTTTGCAAAAATATAAGTGATCTTAGGTCATAAGTCCACCTATAATCATTCTCCCTTAAACTTAGTCTCTATGCAAGATCTTGTCTTCAATTAAGGTAAGAATTCAAAATTGGATTGAATATTTTATCTTTCATAAAACCTAGATAGTATGCACACCGTGATAGTGAAGATTTCTGGATTTCAACTCTAACCATAAAGCCATTTATTTATATATATTTATATTTCCTTTTTTTTATTCTTCCCTTAGTTTAGGCTTTCTAGTTCATCCTTGTAACGAGCCTATAACCGATGACTCCCAAACCAGATGGTCTTAGGGCACCAGATGAGAAAACATCCCTCGGGTTTAAGGTCTCGAGTGAAAAAGGCCACGAAACTAAAGGGGATTATTATTTTTTTACCACCGTTAGGCGTGAATAATCATGCTTCTTGAGGCATAGTTATCCAGCTTAATAAGTGATGCTTTATTCACATATATATATTTTTTTCTTTATATATTTTTTTTATATATGGCATTTTAGGTCTTTGTTTCCATCCCAAAATGTGTAAGTGTGAAGTGCATACTTATCTAAGGCAAAAAATTCAAGATAAAACTATCTCCCCAATTTTACTTACTTAGCCTATAATTTCAAGCAAGATCTATTATTTCAACTAGGTTTAAGATGTCATAATTAAGGCTTTCTTAATTTCTAAGATACATCTTAATTTTCTTAAAAATAGATCAAAACTTTGTCTCTTATTTCAAAAAGTTTTTATTTTTTTATTTTTTATTTTTTTATTTTTTATTTTTTCTAAAAGAAGTGTAAAAGAAAGAAGATCTAAAACTCTATGTTAGTAAACCCTCCCCCACACTTATTTCATGCATTGTCCTCAATGCATCATGATATATGTATGCATGAAACAAAATAGAGAGGGAAGGAAAAAATTACCTTAAGGTGGTGGTTCCGGTGGTGGTCGGATTGGTCCACGAAAGGCGGCCCAATCATTATTGCGTGGAGTCCGAAGGAACCCACCAGAAACCTCCATGATACAACCCACAAGAATGATGTATATATGAATGATTTTTATTAACAGTTTTACCCCATCTAATTTCCAAATTTTCAAAATAATTTCGGAGTCAAATTTATCAATATCCTTGTCCCAGAATGGAGTATGAAAGATGGAATGATTGATTTGGACTTGGGAAATATGGGAACTAATACTGACTCAGAAAAATGACTTAAGTCAAGTAAAGGTTCGGGAGTCGAAATTGGTTCAGGAAGTGTGTCCAAATCAAGAAGATCAAGCTCAGGTCCAAATTCATTTCCCCATGATGGAATGTGACTATCTAAGATTAGTGATTCAAGTTCAGGAGGGTTGGGAATCAAAACTGACTCTAAAATGTTACTCAAATTGGGTAACAAAACAGGAGTCAATAATGATTCAGGTATTTGAACTAAATCACAAACTTGAGGGTCAAAGTCACATTCCTCATTGAGTTCAATTCCACAAAAATGAGAACTTACCAATTTATCAAATGGACTTTCAAAAGTATGAAATTGGTCAAGTTCAATATGATCATCATGAAAGATTGGTGATTCAATTTCACAATGGACAGGCACTGGATCCAATACTGACTCGGGAAATGGAGTGAAATCAGGTGAAGATACTGGAGTCATAATTGAATCATGAAGTAAAATTGAATCATCAAGTGGAAGTTCAGGATTATATTCATGTTCAAGTTCAATTTCAGTAAAAGGAAAACTTGCCAAAACGTCAATGGGATCTAAAGTTTGGACAAGTTCATGTGAGTGTGCTGAAATTGAATCTTGATTTCCAAAACAACATGACTCTTTGGCTTGGACAGAATGGTTAGTGACATTAGAAATAGGAGGAAGAGTTTGGATCATCAACTCTATGTCACGGTTACGATCATTTCGAGCCTGAGTCATGATTTCAAGCATCTTTTGACAATTTATTGGTTCATCATTTTGTTGAAAAGATGAAGTGTTATTTTGGAATTGGTGGCAAAATTGTGAGTCCATCGGAATTTGTGAGTGTTGTTTGGACTCAAGCAAGAATTCCTTACTCGTTCCCCAAGCAGATGGTTGTTCATTATAATAAGGTGGAACTGAATAAGACTCTTGAAAATACTGTGGAATTGGAGGGGCCAATGTTTCTTGAAGTTGTTGCTCGGCCCTCTGTAGATTGGCTTCTAAACTCTTTAGTAACTCAGATTTTTCTTCAATTGGTGGAGTATAAGAAGCAAATTTGGGGAATGAATATTGTGGACAAGGTGAATATGGTGGACAAGGAGGTTGAAAATTTGGCTCGGGGACTTGAATCCCCATTGACTCTGTGACGAGTTGAAATTATTTTGGAAATTAAAGTCATAAGAATGTGGGTATGGGTTGTATTGATTCGGATAAGGCCAACCCGGTGTATGTGGTTGGTGCATATTGTAAAACGCCGGGTTGGAATTATCCGAATCATATGGAGTTGGTGTGAAATATGGATTCATGTTCGGTTTGAAAGAATTGTTATTGTTGAATGCCATTTCACACAAAAAATCACAAAAAAGAAAGAATCAAACAACAAACAAAAAGAAAAGAAAAATCAAAACCAAGCCAAGAGAATGGTTGACCTAGACCTAGACGACTCCTAACTGATTAGACCGTCCACGGGAGGTTTAGTATAGACTTTGACCACAGGCTAATCAGCCAGGTAAGGGCAAGGTTGTTGGGAGGTTTTCCGTCAAAGACGTTCCTTAATTAAGTAACCAACAACCTTCGGGCTTTCGGCCCTCAATCCCTTTCCTAGACACTGATTTTGCAAGAGTAAAATTCCAACACTTTTCCCCCTTAGGATAATCTCCTAGATGAGTCCGAGATGTCCCTAGGGCCAACATCTATTTTTTATTAAATTAGGCTTGGGTTAGTGAGTGCTGGGATGGTGGTTTTTGGGCTAAGGAAAGGGTAATGAAATCCCCCACCTTATCTTATTTATGGGTTATGCCCTTAAAAATGAATTGTGCAAGTGTACAAGATAGATAACAAGGATTCACTCAAAGCATGAAAATCAAGTAAGAGATGATTCCTAGTCTACATGCAATGCGAAACGTACCTTGCCTCCAGCACTCTTCAACTGTAAAAGTAAAGAATTGAAAGACACGTGCCTAAAAATGCAAATGTCTAAACAATTTTAACAATTTCAACCAATTTTTTACTGTTGATTAATTTAGCAGGTATATGGTGAAAAATACAGGAATTCAATTATAGCAGTAGCTGTATTTTGCAGAATCAGAGCCCCTGCAGAAAAATTGTAAGTAGTTCACTCAGAATTGCCGCAGATCTGCGGCAAAAACCCAAAATCCGCGGCAAAACTGAGGGATCCTGGTCTCTGCTTTCGAGAGCAGAGGCCCAGGTCCACTTATATGTCACTGCAAGCAAAATTTTCCTGTTTCTTCTCCTGTAACCTGCAACAGAGAAGACAATGCGTTTAGTTCTTTACTTTAAAGAAAATCCGTTGCTCTCCCCGGCAACGGCGCCAAAAATTGATTAGATGTGAAAGGTGTATGTAAATGTATCGATGTATCCTTTCCTATCTCCGTTATAGCATAAGGCTATACCGAGTCGATTCTCAGGGAGAGCTAGCGATAGAAGCGTTACGAATCGTAGTGAAGAAAGTAAACGAAGTGTCTTCTATGCTTAATAGAATAAAACAATCATGGAACAAGAAATGAAAGAATGGATGAATATGTTCATGATGGAAAGTGGAAAAGAAATCAAGATTGGATTTGGTATTAACACTAGAAAGAATGAAAACTTGAAGAATCAAACCATGACTAGCTTACCTTACTACCTTACCAATACTTACTAAACTCCGTGATAGTGAAGGCGTGCCTCATGTTGTCACTCCATCGGTGTAGGTTTCGTCTTGCGTGTTGATCTAATTACTGTCTCATGTAGATGAAGGGTGGTTTAACCCATCGGAGAAGAGAAGACCATCCAACTTGCAAGATAAAATATAGCAATCACCCATGAGTTAGTGAAGATGGCAAGGCTAGTGGTTAGCTAGTACATGGTAGAAAGAATTAGCTACAAGCCATTAACAAATAAAAACAAAGCATGAAGTAAAATTGTAAGGAAATAAAAGCATGAATTAAAGAAAGCAATTAAAGAAAGCAAGTAAACTAGAACCAAGCTCAAGTAGAGGAAGGAGAATGGATGAATCCTTGTTACTTCAAGTTGTCACACCTTGATTACACAAGCTCTCTCTCTCACAATCTCTCTCTTTTACAAAGTATCTAGGGAAGGAGAAGAGGGACTAAAGAACTAAACCTAGAGAAAAATCTATGAAAATTACAACAATTAACAATTTCTCCTCTCTTCTCTGTTCAGTCTTTTTTCGCAGGTCCTTGTGCTGTATTTATAGGCTGCAGAGAGAACTCTCCAGAAGAGGGACCAGCTGGCAGAATCTGGGGCTCAACGGCCCCAGATCTGCCGCGCGCGCGCGGCAAGGCGCGGCATTGTTGAGTCTGTTGCGCAACAACTTTCTGTTGGAGATTGGTTACGAGGTTGTTAGCCACGTGGCCTTCTAGAATCTTGGGTTGTTGCGCGGATCTCTCTGGATCTTGAATTCAAATCTTGGGCTTATCTTAATCTTGAATTTAATCCCTTTAATTATTGCTAATTAAAGTGATTAATGGGCTATCTCTCCATTAGAGTGTGAACCTGCAAATATACAGAGAAGATGAGTAAAAATCATATATTTATTAACTAAATGTATGGGAATTATGTGGTAAAATATGCAACATTGGATACCAATCAGCCTTGCATTATTTCATATTGATCATTCATATTTATATGCTTGGTTTGGTTGTGTGTGCATCACTTATTGGTTGCATTAAGTGTAATTGCAATTAGTTATTAAATTCCGCATTTAGTTCATTAGATTAGCATTATCACCTATTCACCCCTCTCAGGTGATTTCAATTGGTATCAGAGCCTACGCTCCTGATATTTAGGTTTAACCACCTAGGAGTGAGTTCTTGGTTTGCTAATCTTCATTTGCATTTGCACACATATAGTTTGCACTCATGAATAGCCCTCCTATGTTTGATATTTCTAGACTTGATATTTGGAAGGCCAAGATGAGTTGTCATTTGAAAACCCTAGGACATAAAGTTTATCATGCCACCACTAAAGAATCCTACCCCAATGATAGCAAGCATAGAAAGGCCAATGCACTAGCCCTTAAGACACTTAGAGCATCTCTTGATAAAGATCATTTATATGTGTTTGCTCATTATGATTCGGCTTTTGCAGTTTGGAGCATTTTGACTTCTCCCGAGCTACCAAAGATTATCGATAAGATGAGGAGATCTAGGAGAGACAAGTCCGACGAGCGTTGCCTCATGGTCCAAGGAATGACTCTCTTGAGGTACAATCGGAATCTCAACTAGATGATAGCTCTAGTTCCTATTGCTATGGGTGTTTAGAAGTACAAACCTTAAATGTAAAACTTGCCACAAAGCTTGAAATTTTTTTGGAAAAACATGACCTTTTGAAAAAGAAAAATTTTGAGCTGAAAGAAGAATATAAGGATTTGTGTTCAAGTTTTGAATTGATTTTGCAAGAGAAGGAAGAGATTGCTAGTGAACGTGACTCACTTAAATCTCAACTAGAGCTTGCCCTAAAGGAAAATGAATTTTTGAAAAGTAAAAATGATTGTGATGTTGTTTTAAAAAACAATGAAGTTTTATCTTCAAAATTAGATTTTATTGTAAAAGATAATCATTCTTTGAAAAATGAAATTGATTTCATCACAAAAGAATTAGATTTAGTTTTAAAGAAAAATGAATCTTTAAAAATTGATATAGACTCACATGTTTGCCATGTTAGTGTAGCCTCACCTAGCACATCTATTGCATGCCCCACTTTATCTTCAAGTATTAAAAATGATATAAATGTTTTGAAGAAAAGTGTTGATTGTTTGGGCTCCACTTTGAGCCAATGTGCTTTGAATCATACACGCTTGGAATTCTTGGTTCGAAAGAAACAAGTTCCATCTTTGCATACACACCCTCCACGGCATACACATGCTACTCACGGTCACAACCATCATACTTTGTATGGTCATGTGTACACTTATACACATTGTGGACGTAAGGGCCACCTTACTAGATTTTGCTATGATAGAATACATGATGAAAATTTAGCAAATAATTTTGTTTGGGTTAGGAAAGGGACTAACCCCCATGGACCCAAAGGAAATGGGTACCAAAGACCACTCCTATTGTATTTGATGTAGATGTAGGCTCTCACATGACATGAGAGTAGCGGTACCTTGGAGTGGATGCGTTTCGAGCTTCATGATGACCATTTGGATGCATCACTTTCAAGGGAAGGTTTGGTGGGAAGACCACCTTGGTTTAGAGAACTAGAGAGGTGCCTTCATCGGTTTTGGTATCGGTCTTTAACTCCCGTTTATTGTTTGCATGCTTTTCATGTCTTTGATTCATAGCATGTCATGTTTTATTGGTCATTATGCTTATGCCATGTTTATTAGATTAGTGATATACATGTTTAGTTATTTGAGACACCCATGTTTAATATGGACCTATATCTATGTGTTCTCACTTTGTTTTTAACTAATACGTATGTCCTAGATCTAATGCATATGCATATACATAATGATCATATGGATGTCTATGACTTTTATTTTTGATGCTTCATGTTTTGTTGTTTATAGATTATTATGATAATGCCTTGATTATTAGATCAATGACATGCATGTATAGCTTTTGAGATACCCATGTTTAATATGGACCATTATTTTTGTGTTCTCACCATTGTTTAGCTATTATGCATATCATAGTTCTAATAACATGTGGATTTACATTATGATCGCTTTTATGTTTGTCATGTTGATCTATGACTTGTTTTATGCTTCATGATTTGAATATATGTTTAAATGTTAGTTCTCATTAAGACTAGGATATATACTTGTACATATAGTGGGCCACAAATAGATCATTATATGTTTGTACTTGAACGCTCATTTGTACCCATTAGATGTGCTAGTATAGTCTAGTTTTGATGATTCATGCATTTTAACTTGTATTCCCATGTTTTTCATTTTCATATGTTTAACTTCATGTATATGTCTATCTTATCCAAATTATCGTCTATACATATACATCCTTTGAGCCACGTGCCTTAATGCATATACATTTGTGGACTCGTTGTGTTTTGGATATGTATGTATACTTTAGTTTGTATAAGACATACATATGCCTTGAAAATTAAATAGTTTGTGATGATTTTCATGTTTTACGGAATATTGATCTTGAATGTCTATTTTCATGATTATTTGTGTCACATAACTCTTGTACACTCACTTCATTTAAATGTTTCTCATGATTATGTTTTTCATGAGTATGTATGGGCTTTATGAATTTTGAGTGTTTTAGTGATCATGTGATTTACATAGTTTCATGAAAAATATTTTTATTTTATTCCTTGCTTGAAGGATTCGTACTAGTTAACAAGTTTTTCCATTTAACTAGTTGTGGTATTCTTCGTTATGGTAGAGATTTTCAAACATATTATACTTTCAAACCTATTTTGAAAACCCCTACCGTCAAAGGGTGGTTGGATGGGAGACCTTGCCTATGTATGCTTTGTATTGAGAATCAGTTTAAACATGAGCATGAGTTGGGAGGATAGAAATATGAGATATACACTTGATATTATTGTTGTTTTCATTTGGTATCATTGGAATCTTGCAATTGGTATCAATATTGACATTTCTTGTATACTCATATATTTTTATGTATGTATGCTTACATTTCAAAGAGTATCAATTTTGATTGGTATCTAATTTTTCATACATATAGATGTTTTATTTGTGAGTACTATATCTCTATATTTTTCAAGCACAAATTTTGAGTTTGATAAGCTTGATTTTTTAATGCCTACCATGTTTCAATTGATATTTCAATAACAATGCATAAGCTTATGAAAAATAAATTTTTTTTTTTTGATCATTGTTTTAGTTGGTTTTTTCATAAAGGGGGAGAAAACTTGTATTTCATCTTTCAATTGGTATTTGATTTTCACTCCCATACTTTATGATGGAAAAAGATTGTTTATTCACAATTGGTATGTTGTTGTTTACTTATCAATTGGTATCAAGATTTTGTTTTTACTATCAATTGGTATATGTTTTCATATTGATATAAAAATGTTTGATTTACATTGCCTTCATATCCTTATTATTAATTTGTTTGATGTCACCCTTTATTGATTCTTTGTTTTGAACAAAAAGGGGGAAAAGAATAATTTTTTATTGGTTTTGTCGTTTATCCCTTTGTTGATGATTGACAAAAAGAGGGAGAAGAATTTGAGTTTATATGTATGATTTATGCATGATCTTTGTTTCATGTTTGATATTGAGAACATGTTTTATTATTGGTAACAAGAGCATTATGTAATGTTTGGTATCAAGAGCTTTCATTATGTAAGTTTTGGTTTATTGGTATCAAGAGCATTATGTAATTTTGGTATCAAAAGCATTCTTTAAAGAGAACATGTTTATGAAATTAAGAACAAGAAGAAATAATTTGTTTTACCTTTCATTTGGTATCAAGAGCATGTTTTATACATTTTATTGTTTTATGCATATCTATTGGTATCAAGAACCTGTTTATATGCATTTCATAGTTTTATGCATATCTATGCATTCTCATGTTTTATATTCATTACATATATTTGTTGTTTTCTTCTATGCATGAGTTAAGGGGGAGCTTCTTTGAAGCTTAACTTTAATCCATGCATATATAACTCCATGAGTTTTGTCATCATCAAAAGGGGGAGATTGTTGGCCCAAAGGCCTTCCACTCTAGTTTTGATGATGATTAACTCATGTAATTATGTGTACTAATAATCTTGTGATTTTAGTTTCAGATCTTTAATCAAGATGTTAGTAGGTGATTAGCTTCAACAAAGATGGTTTGGAAGCTTTCATATAGTGATTCAAGAGCCCGAGCGTCAAAGTTCATATTTAGCACTCGTTAGAGTCAAGCTCGATGGATCAAGTTTCGGATCGAGTCGGCTTGGAGACGGCGCTCTACAAGAAGACATCGGTACCTAGTTTAGTTTGTGTTTTAGATCCATTTGTAAAGATTAGAATAGTATGATATGCTCAAGTTCACAACACACATGTTTTCATGTTTTGGTTTTGGTTTTCGATTTGATTGGTTTAACCGATCATGGTTTTCATGAATAGATAGATTCAAAACAAGTTTACATGGTTTAATGTATATTAGATTTGTTCTATATACATGCAAGCTTCAACTACTTAGACAAACTTATTTTGATATGCCTATTCATGTATTTCAGGTTTTGTGTTTTAACAAAACGTATTTTTGGTATTAAAGTCAAAAACATGGATATCTATATGTTTCATGTATATTGGACTTATGTCCATATGCAACATGCTTCAAGTATTTAAATATCATGTTTTTGTATTTGGATGAGTTTTGGACAAAACGTATTTTCAATTCAAAAATCCAAGTTTTAGAAAATACGGTTTTTGGTTTTTGGCAAAATTTCTATAACACAAAAATGGTTTAAAAATGTTTAAAATTTGTGTTGAAATTTTTAACACAAGTTTATATATCAATATAAAATGAGAAAACTATTTTTGTGGATTTTTAGAAGATTTATGGGAATTTTTAGAATTAAAAAGAACATGTTTTCCTGTCCCTGAACTGGCTCTGCCAGGCTCTGTCGGTCGACCGCACGGTCGTCCGGACCAGGAGCCGTCGACCGACGTGCACAAGGACGTGCACGCTGGCTGCCCTTTAAGCCGGTCGACCGCACGGTCAACCGACTGAGAGCAACCCACTCTCGGGTTGCTCCCGGTCGACCGGGCGGTCGACCGGACAGAGAGCCGTTGCTATCTGTTTCTGGGGCCGGTCGACCGGGCGGTCGACCGGTAGCTGCCAGCGGTCAAAAATTGACTGTTGGCCGGTCGACCGGCCGGTCGACCAGTAGTTCATTTCTGGCATTTTTAGCTGCCAACGGCTATATTTTTAAAGAGGCTATAATTACCCCATTGGTGGACAGTTTTCATTAAGAATTTTTGGACGAAATTTCTGAGCTTTCTCTACTGTTTATACAAGTTTTAAAAAGAGTTTCTTTGTGCTAAAAAGATCAATCTTATTGTTTTAAAAGTGTTTTAATATTTCAAAGAAAAATAGTCTTTTGGGAATTTGTTTTGGTTCAATCATTCTATATCTTTGTGGAGATTTCCCAAGTGATTTTTCTTTGTTTTAAAAACTTTGTTTTCCACACTTGAGCTACATTCTATCCTATCTATAGGGTCTTTGTGTTTGTGGAAAAAGAGATTGTTTGTGATCTTTTGATCACCAAGTTGTAAACCCTATTTTTGCTTGGCTTTGTGCCTTTCCCTCATTGTGTTGAGGAGGTTGTGCAATTGGGTTGTATCCCTCAAGTTGTGAGGTGATCCTTGTGTAGCTTTGTGCTTATCCCTCAAGTTGTGAGGTGATTGCTTTGGTTGGCTTGGTGCTTTGACTCTAGTGAGAGGTTGTGGTTGTAAAGAGAGGAGTTGGGTACTCCTAGTTATTGTATTACCCCAAATCCTCGGTGGAGGTTCCCTGTGTGAGAGTCCTTTGTGGACAAGCTAGTGGATTCGAAATCCTTCTGGGTGAAGGCGGGGATGTAAAGCTGGGTGCTCGAACCTCGAAACAAATCCTTCATTGACTCTTACTCTCTCTCTCTCTCTCTCTCTCTCTCTCTCTCTCTCTTTGTATTGTGCCTTACATTATTTCATATTGATCATTTATATTTATATGCTTGGCTTGGTTTTGTGTGCATCACTTATTGGTTGCATTAAGTGTAATTGCAATTAGTTATTAAATTCCGTATTTAGTTCATTAGATTAGCATTATCACCTGTTCACCCCCCCCTCTAGGTGATTTCAGGATGTACAACAAGGAGTTTGAAAATAGAAAAAGATGGCAAGGAAAGGAGGAAAGAAGCTAGTGTGCTACAAATGCAGAAAATCGGGTTATATCATGGCCAAATGCCCGGAGAATAAGAGCAAACCTTATACCTCCAGGAAGCCCTATAAGAAGAAAGCCTTAAAAGCTATATGAGACTCAGAGAGCGACTCCGATAAAGAGGTGGATACGACAAATGTGTGTTTCATGGCAAAAAAGAACACATTCAAGGTAACTCTCGAATCTACTCTTGAAGAATGTAAGTTATATATAAATAAATTGGGTGAAGATTTTGAAGAACTTTCCAACAACTATGATTTTCTCAAGAATAAGTATTTAAAAATGAAGAAAGAAAATGAACTTCTTCAAAATCAACTAGTTGTTATTTCTAAAGAAAAAGAGATTTTATCTTCTACTCTTTAAAAGACACAAAATGATTTTGATGTACACAAAATTTCTTGCAAAGTTAAATTTTCAATTATTGATGAAAATGAATTTCTACCTTGAAAAATATTTTGAGCAATATTTTAAAAAAGTGTGAATTTAATAAGGCTATATTAGAGGTTATGTTTCCAAAGAGGCAAACGACAAAGAAACCTCATGTTTCACACACTTACCATCATGCTCACACACCACCACAACCACATGCACATCATGCTACACGCACCCATGCTATACATGAGAGCTCACACCTACATCAAAAATAAGTGGTGTGAATTTTGATGCCCAAACTTTTTTGAGTTCTCAGGGGTTAGTATTGTTACAAATCCAAATATTTGCATTCAAAAATTTTAATTTATCAAAGAAAAACTTGACTAGGTGACCTTTTCGGCCACAATGTGAACAATGATACACATTAGCATACTTGTAAGTATGATGTATATGTGCATGTCGTGGGATATGTGCATGAATCTGTGGTGCTTGCTTCTTGTGAAACAAGGATTTCAAACATTTATGGTCAAAAGCAAATTGGTTCAAGGATAAGCTCAAACAATTAATATTCTTCTTTAAAGCATAAATTTTATTTTCAATATTCGAAGAAGAAACATCATGAGCATGAGAAACAAAAATCTTTTTTTGGAAGAAGAAATCTTTTCTTTTTGAATCAAAATATTTTTCAAAGAATCTTTTCCTTTGAAATCAAACAATTTAATTTACAAAGAATCATTTTCTTTCAAAACAAAATCAAGTTTTGAGGATAAAGATCATTCTCTTTTAAAAAAATCTCCTTCTCTTTGGAAACCAAATCAAAAAAAATTTCAGTTAATTATTTTAATTTAAAGCAAAATCAAGTTGACTTTTCAAAGAATCTTTTTCTTTAAAATTACATCTTGTTTTCTAAAATAATATCAATTTTTGAAATAAAATCTCATTTTCTTTCTTCAATTTCACACTCTTATTTTTCAACAATTTATATTTTGCATGTAAATCCTCACAAAATATAGCAAGCTTATCATTCAACATGTGTGCATCCTTACTAAACATATTAGTATTATCATTAGATGTACTTGCACAATCATCAAATTAGATTCTGAATTTACATCAAGAGAGTCATTCCCTTGAACAATGAAGCAAGCTTGTCTGAATCATTTTCACTTGATTCTCTCTTCACATCATTTGAAGCTTGTTCTTCAAGAGAGATCAACATGTTTCATACTGCAAAGGCGAGATCACAATTAGCAACTTTAGAAAGATATCATTATTTAGGGTTTTCTTAAGTGCAATCATAACTTGTACATTAGCCTCTAAATATTTATCATTTTCATATATGATCTTTTTGTACTAGCAAGATAAACTTGTATTCCTAAGACTTTAAAATATGAACTCATTTTAAATTTTCACATGTCTAAGTTAGAAGCATCAAACATAGGTGGATCAAGATAATCTATTAGCGTGTGAAACAAATATGAATATGACTAGCAAAACAAGGATCACTCATACCGAATATCAGGAGTACTAGCTCTGATACCAATCGAAAGAACACCTAGAGGGGAATGAATAGGTGTAGTGCTAATCTAATGATAAATAATGTGAAATTAAAATTTTTATACTAACAAAATTAATCACAAGTGATATCCAAAGAGTGCAGCTGAATTCCCAGTGAAGAGCTTTAAAAATTCTCCTCAAGATTCCTCTAGATTAAGAGTTAAAGTGCTTCAAAAGCTCTCTTGAATTGATACAAGAGTAAGCACAATATCAAGCATGTATATAGAGATGAGCAATAAAAGCAATGCAATGTATAAACAAAAAGTAGAGATGAGAGAGAGATAGCAAATGCAAATACAAGAATATATTTCGAGATTCGACCACTAAGCTCTATATCTCCGTCTATCGCCGTCACCGCGTGAAGGATTTTCACTATCTCCACTAAGAAACTCCACAAAGAATACAAATCTCAATTCTCTACCCAAAGAAGGACAAAGCCGATGATCTCTACACAAGAGATGGACACAAAGTCAACTCTCTCTACACAAGAGGGAAGCACAAAGCTAAGGTACAAAGCAAAAGAGAAAACAAGGGTACAACACTTAGTGATCACAAAAATCACAAACAACACCTCTCATAATACAAGATTGCAGAGGATATATTTTGCAATGAATAGCTCAAGTTTGTAAGAAAATAAAAATTTTGGAAATGAAACATAAGAGAAAACACTTGGGAAAACTTCTTGAAAAGATATAGAAACTTGAAAAGAATAAATGAATTCCATAAAACTTGTTTTCTTGATTTTCTAAAACTTTAAAATACTTAAAAAGATATAGATTTGAGGCTCAAAAACTTGTTGAAAACTCTTTAGAAAATGAGCAAGATAGCACTTGAAAATGGTAATTTTTCTCTATAAAAAGTCTTGGTTTGAAAACAACCCAAAAACCCTGATTTATAAGCTTTACTAAAAGTAGCTATTGGGGTCAAACACAGGTCAGAGAAACCTATCGGTCGATTGCTAATGGTCAAATTTTTTTACCATTGGGGTTTGCCGATCGACTAGGTAGTCTACCGCACCCAACATTCAAAGAGCAATGCTCTCTCATGGTCAACTGCACGTTCGATTTGGAAAACCAAATAGTACTGAGTCTCTCTATATCGACCGATCGGTCGACCGACATGCATAACCCTTGGGCATGTGCACATCCGATCGACCGGGCTCAGCCTCAAACACAATTTGTATATTTAAGCAACTTTTTAAACTCAATAAATCCCAATAAATTCTACAAAAATAACTTCATGTAAATACAATGAAGTACAAATATGTGTGATAAAAAATCAACACATATTACAAACATTTGAACTTATTTTTGAGATAGAGAAATTCAATCTTATAACAAAATCGTATTTTCTAAAAACTAAACTTTTAAATGAAAATCAATGTTTTTCCAAAACTCCATAAATTCAAAAACAAGGCTTTTCAGACTGTTTTGAAGCTCAATGCCTATGGATAGAATCCAATATACATATAAAATAATATGAACTTATTTTTTGTCAAATAAAAATTATTTTCGAAAAGAATAAACTATATATTGAACATCAAAATTTTCCAAAACTTGCATCATTTGAAGCATAAATGTATATAGATAAAATCCAATATACATATAACCAATACAAACTTCTTTTTATAATTTCATTCATAAACTAAAACCTGATAAACTGAAATCCAAACCTCATCAAAATACGTTTTTTTGAACACATAAAGCTCTAATATGTGTGTATAGAATCCAAAACATATTCTAAACTATAAAACTTATTCTTTTGAGATATAAACTATATAAACACAAGATATAAGTTTAAAACACAAAGTATAGAATCTTTAACAAAACAATATTATTTAAACTCAACTTCTTGAAAACCAAAATACCAAAATTTTTGTTCTTGAAATCCAATATCAAACTTTTTGTGTGTGTGAGCTTGAGCAGTCAAAAATAATCTATTCTATAACAAGATCTAAACTCATAAACTCTAAGCTCAAGTTTTCTTGAAGATTTTCTTCTCCATATAGACTTGATCCATACTTGATTCCTTGGAGTTAGACTCCTCCTTGAGTATTTGATGTGATCTTTATACTTGAGCTCTTGAATCAACACGTGTTAGCTCTAAAACTTGACTTCGAATCTTTGTATTGAAGCTAAACATTAACTAAGATCTTAATTGAATATCTAAAACTTAATAAATACGAGATCATTAGTACTATAACTTCATGAGTTAGTCATCTCAAAACTAGGGTGATAGGCTTTCAGGCCAACAAGTCATAGGGAGACTAGCGATCTGACCATAACTGCTAAGGGTTTGAGTTCGTTCCTCATTAAGCATCACATTCAATTAAGAAAAGAGGCAACACCAAAGTAGAACCTAGAATGTAGTCTGAACCCCATCATACAAAAAGTTGTCCATTTCAGAATCCTTAAGCTATTGAATCATGGGATAATTCATCCCACATCTGATAGCCTAAGGAAGATCTCAGACAAAGCGGACCAAGAAAATCTTGTTTGGCTATCCAAATCTGAATCCTTACTAAGGTTCGAGTTGGGGTAGATCATGACAACTTGGATTCAACCACACATAAGGATCAAGTCCCTCTTCTTTTTCTAGACTGAATGCCTAAAAAATCAGCTTACCACAAGAATTGTTGTATAAGGGGAAAGTATTGGAGAGATAATCAAATTCTGAAAATGCATAAAAAAACATGTTTACCGGCCCTTTGGAACCTGTGCATACTATCGAATACCCATGGGGCTGTTCAAAACCCTAGCAACATTCCAATATTGCATGCCCTGTCTTGATCCCAAAGAGATAAAACATTTCTTTAAGATTTTCAACATTCAAGAGAAATTCCCCAGTCAAAATCATCACCATTTAGAACTTGTGTGGAAATACGGGGCAATATCATACTTTTTGGACCTAGCTCATCCTGAATAAATAAATAAATAAATAAATATATATATTAAAGTATATATAATAAAAATAAATAATAATAATCATTTATAAATATTACACAAATAATGAGTTTTTTACGAAATTTCTATTGAGTTAGGGTATTTTGTAGAAAACTTAGGGTTAAAGTGTAAATAACATATTCCCCTCCTATAAAACCCTCTCTTCTCTTTTCGTTTAGCCCCAAAATGAAAACAAAACTCTAGATCTAGAGAGAGGAGAAGCATGGCCCGAGACCCAAATTTTTCCAACCCGAGATCTCTCATTTATACCATGGAACCCTGCCATAACCACGCAACGGCGGCCATCTTGTGGAGTCTGCGCCGCCGTTGTTACTGCAAATGCGATTCTGTCCGATCTTTCCTTTGTTGTACCTGAACATCTCTCTAAAAGTATCTGGGCAACGTGAGGTACTTTTTTTTGGATCCTTCCCCCTATGATTTTCAGGGGAGGTTTGCTTCTCTTTTCCCCTTTTCACATTATTGTTCTTCATCCATATATCAGTAATGGCTCCTACCATATTTCAAGAAAAAAAATTTCTAGGATCCTAAACAATAACAATGGGTGTAGTAAAAGTTTGTGGATAGGATTCGAGAATGGGGATGGTATGGATTGGTCTATGATAATATTGATGATAGATGTGTTCTATTGTCCAGACCTAATTAAGAAATTCTATGCTAACATAGATCCTTCAAGCATCAACTTGATCTAAATCAATTCATTGTCCATTTTGATAGCGGTGACATGATGTTATGATAAATCTGATTCATGATGTCAAAATACCGATACCCCCACTGCACGATGCACCCTTGCCTTGATTGATTACATGCCCTTGATGGGTATTAGGTGCACTGAGATGGATAGGGGCCACTATTCCAACACTACCTTTAGGAATGACATGGCGTTGGACGTTAGGTCCAGCACAATATCCTAGAGATAGATACACCACAACATTCAACAGACCAGTCCTGCATGTCATTCATAGCCTTATGACCCGACAGGACAACATCTGCATGTGTATGGTCCTATTAGAATAAAATATTACAAATTCACAGCATATACGAGGGTTTAATTTTTCTTTACCCGTTCTGACCACTCATTTGTGTGGGATTTTCCTGTTAGACGAGGAGTTTCCACATTATGACGGGGTGTATGTGGTACCAGAGCGCATTTCTGGTGGTTACAATAGCTACCTCAATTCAATGTGGACACCCACAGTCCTCCCCAAAGATAGCCCTGCAGAATCCTCTTCGGAGAACAGAGGGAGGAGGATGAACCTAAGTTTTGGCGTCAACCGTCACCCACTGATTCTCATTCTTTCATGTCTACAATTTGGAAGGGCATGAAGAAAATTTTCACGGGTCAAGTCAAACTTAGGAAGCAAGTAGAGGAGCAATGTCTAAGTTGGAGCAGACAGAGGAGGGTCTACATCGATCAT
Organism: Agave tequilana; assembly: GCA_038442645.1. NCBI lineage: Eukaryota > Viridiplantae > Streptophyta > Magnoliopsida > Asparagales > Asparagaceae > Agave > Agave tequilana. The sequence goes on along the minus strand of JAVJIF010008164.1, from coordinate 151,022 downwards.
GGTCAGCTGGTTCAAGCACTTCAGCTGGACCGAGCCGCCGTCGGGGGTGATGTTTTTCTTTAGACCTATTTCAGCATGTGCATTTCATTCATTCATTGGGGATAATGCATGAGATAAGTGTAGGGGAGAGTTTCTACACTAACATACATTTTTTTAGAATTTTTTAGATTTCTTTTTGTTTTATTTTTCCCTTACGAATTATTTTAGGACCTTTTCTCTTTTATTTTCTTTTACTTAATAATATATTAATATAATATAAAATTTTGGTGTTAGAAAAAAGGATTTTATCTATTTTGTGAAAAATAAGATGATCATTGGAATCAGGGGAGCCATAATTAGAATTTCTTTTACCTTAGTCAAAATAATAGGATTTGTTTGATTTTAAGGTTGAGGAGAAAATAGAAAAAATAATTTAGATTTGATTTTTGTCTTAGTGAAATATGCATTTTACACATTTACACACTTGAGATTATAAGAGCTCATAGTGCCATAAAAAAACAATAAATAAATAAATAAAATATTTTTACTAATTAAGTTGGGTAATTGTGCCTCATAAAGTATAATTATTCACGCCTAAAAGTAAGAATAAATAATAAAAACCTTAGTTTTGTAACCTCTTTTACCTGAGTCTTTAACCTGAGGGGTGTTTTCTCATCTGATATCCTAAAATCTTCTAGTTTGAGAGTCACCGGTTAGAGGCTTATTACCTGGGTAAAATAAAAAGCCTAATAGAACTAAAAAAACTTCCACATAAATAAACGACAGTAGAGTTAGAGTTGAAAAATCTCAAGAAACATTCACTGTCATATGATGCATATGACGTAGGGCAAATTAAAAGACTAACTTAAAAGTATAGTTTTCTCTTTTAACTTAAATGATCACACATTCTTGCATGGTGAATATATTTAAGAATAAAAAATTTGGCAACCTTATGACTTGATGATCACTTAGATTTTTGTAAAAATTCTTAAAAGTTCTTTTTCTCATTCAAAATGAGTTTTCAAAAATACTAACATTTTGTTTTCTTTCTTTTTGGATTGTGTGGGTGTAATCCGTTGAAAACCCTTACGAGATTATAGCTCCTTCTCTAGGGGTAACCTATAGGTTAAAGGTCTGTTGCACATACTCAGTGCAGTCACGTAATCTGCGAAAGTTGTCTAATAATTAGTCATAGTTATAGATTTTGCTCGAGGGCGAGGAAAAGATAGGTGTGGTGTGTGATCATTCATTGATTCTACATATTTTATATTGTATTTTCCTACCTAATTCATAATAAAACTTTTCTATTAATCGTCTCTTATCTCGTGTGTCCAGGTTCTACTAGGGGAAGGGCAAAATGGAGATAGTGGGCTGAAATTCCCATTTTATAGATTTTTTTTAAAAATTCTTGAGGACCAAGTTATTTTTAGAAGCCCAAATAAAAGCCCGAATTGAGAGCCCAATCTGCAGGATAATTAAATAAAAATGTGGAGAAATTTACACATCCAGAAGCTTCTCCCAGTTAGGGAATACGTGAACAAAAGATCAGAGCCAACAACCCTGATCTTGTCACGCAAACACGGCAGTTACCACGCAAACGTGGCTTGATCATGGTCGTTGGCCTCGATCATGGACACATGGCTTCATTTCTTGGAGCCTGAGTTTTCTTGCCTATAAATACAGCACCAGGGGTATTGAGACGAGAAGACCAGAGGCTGAAGAATTTTCTCTAGGATTTTTCTTGTATTTTCTTTCTAGTTTATTTCCATAATTTAGATTCAGAAAAGAGAGAGAGGCCCTTTCTTTCTTCTAATCTTTACTTGCTTTCTTGTATTATTTCTTCTTCGAGTTGTAGTTTAATTTCCATGCTTGAATTTGTCTTTATTTCTACTATGTCTAGCTAACTTTTTCTTTCATGATTAACTAATCGCTAACTCCATTGACAACTAATCTCCTGGATGATTGAAACTCATATAATTCTTGGATTCATCACTTGAGCCTTGTATTCTTGCAAGTGTTCTTGATTTCCAAATGAATATGAGTGCTAACTTCTAAGTTTTAATTGTGCTATTGATTGACCCAACTGACTCATGTATGCCTCATGTTTAGTGCGTTGCAATTTTGTAAGAGTTTTGATGGATCATGAAGATGGGTGCTCACTTTGATTCTTGCTAACAACATAGTACTATAGCTTCTTATATCACGATTGCTATTCCATAGCTTTGATGAGTTAAGGAACTTACTTGTCTTGTTATGCATGAATATTATGAAATCACAACTCTTATGTTCCATACTTGTGCACTATTCAAGAGCTTATGACTAATTTGAGGCAATCATCACAAAGCTTGGAAGCTCACTTCAACTCATGGGTAATGCTTGACGTTCTTGAAAATCCAAGGTATACCACTTGCCAAGGATTTAATATGTGGCACAAATCATTCCATGGGTTAGTATGTTGATGGCTTTTTGATGTTTAGTTAGCCTTGATCTTCTTTACTTGACTTTCAACTCGTTTTCTTTTTCAATCAATTTGACTTTTGTTTTCTCCAACTTTTTCATTTCACACAAGCAATCCCATTTTCTTTTCTTCTCTTCAAACAACTCACAATAAAACTCTATTATCATTCTTTATTTTCTTGTTTTTATTTTTTTTTTTGAAATGGAGAAAGAAAACTCGTTTTTTGAAATTATCAAAAAGCTTCTATCACATTCCTCACTTTAGACAGGACCTATTAGCCCTAGTGCTACACAATATATTGAGGACCAGTAATCACACATTCCGATTCTATTTTCAAAAGCTTTAAATACATTTGGTGATTATGGCTAGTCCCTAACATGTGTCGAAAAACTTTTGGGCGTATCAGACCACCAAGCGCATCCCTACTGGAGAAACTCTATTTTTCTTAGCTTACAGAACAGAAGCTATCATCCGGTCGATGTCTGCATGCCAACATTGCGCACAGAAGGGATCGAGTGGGATCAAAACACAACCCAGCTTCAGATAGTGCAAGATCACTCCGAAGAAAGGAAACGGCAGACCATGATCCGAATCACGACCTAACAACAGCAAATTAAGGCGACACATCACAAGAAACTGAAGCTTCGAGAATTCCAAATCGGACATCTGGTGTTAAAGCACGTCGTCTGAAGTACTGAGGATAGAAATGCAGGAAAGTTAGGGCCCAATTGGGAAGGACATTAGATCGTGGTCGCCAAAAGGGGGCAAGGGTTCCTGGCAATCCAAGACAGGGAAGAACTCGATAAACAATGGAATTCTTTTCATTTGAAATGATACTATGTGTAAATCTTAAACTTATCCAAAAAAAAATCACTTTGGGATCACTCTTCCCATTTCGAGCATTGCTCTCCCATGTCCACGACATAATCTTATAGCCTACATCGGGTCTTCACCCTGACGGCCAAGACATACTATAGAGGTTCTCCTGAAAGATGAAAATGCTCCTAACTATCAATCTTACAGCCAATATCGGGTCTTCACCCTGACGGTCAACACCTATGATGGAGACTCTTCTGAAATATTAAAGTACTCCTAATAGTTAATCGTATTGGGTCTTCATCCTGACAGCTAAGACCTACAATGGAGGCTCTCCTAAAAGACGCATGATTAGACGCTAATGTTGCATATTTAGTATCATATTTCCATACTTATTATAGAATAAAATCTGCATTGTCCTAATTAAATGTTTATTTATTTGCAGGTTCATTCCTTAAGGAGATGAAGAGAAATGAGCCCAAAAGCCCACAAAAATTCTGAATTAAATTAGAATTAATTCGAGCTCAGTGAATCAGGGCAAAATTAAGAGGTTGAAAACTGTTGAGAAGAATCCTCTCAGAATCGATCGGTTAAAGCCAAGAATCAAAGGCCATTTCGTCACAATCCTGGACTCAAACGAGAAAACCAACTGAAGATAAAAGCAGAAGGAAAAAACCAGGAGACCCACCAATAAGGTGTTGCCACCTTGCCACACCTTGGCCGCGAAAACGTGGCCAAAGCCGCGTTTCCGTGGCTTGGTTAAGGAGTTAGGGGGAGCGTTTGCTCCCCCACTCTTCCCGGGATCCTGTAGGTTGGGTTTTTTGCCTATAAAAAGCCAGTATTTGCACTGAAAAGGGGACGACCATGCAGATATAGGTTTTAGCCTAGTTTTCATTTCTTGTAGTTTAGGTTTTTCTTTTCTTTTTATGTAATTTGTATGTAAGCTTAGGTTAGAAGAAGATTCATGTAAGTAAGAGAGAGGCTTATGTTGAGAGTGACACCGATGTACCCTCCTCCTTTCTTCCATTGTTTCAAGCAATAAAAGGTAATATGTTTATGTTCTTCTTTACTTTTATTTTCTTTTTCTTCTTCCTACTTTACCTCTTTTGTTTTTTTTGGTGAGCTTGCAAGTGAATCCAGAAGCATAAGTATAACGATGTTGTGTGAGTGCCAACGATAGTTCATGAAGACGTTCTCCTCCTCAAGATCCGTATCACTTCATTCTTACTCCGCTTGATGATATAACGCGAATGGGGACTGAGCTCGATCCTATGATCTATGCGTTGAACGCCTCCAAGCAAGTAGAACATGCAAGGGTTCCAGGTAAGTCATCAACCAAACTAGGTGAGTACTTCTTTCATCTTCTTTCTTCACTTTTTTATTTCTTAGTTTAGATCACCAACACCCACTTCCTTCATCACTCCTTTTCACTTCTTTGTAAATAATCATTTGTACATAGTCACTTTCTAATTCTCTCCACTTTCGTCATTCTACCGTTTTCTTTCTAACTTTAACATAACTCTTTTTTCATTTTTATTTCTTAAAAACAAAGAAGAACTTTTTTTTCTTCATAAAGATTTCAATATAAAACTTTGAACGCTTCTATCACAAACCTCCTTGTGGATCACGACCCGCATAGCCACTTGCTATAGCGGTAAGAATTGAGCACTTGCACATGTTTATTCTTAGGTTCTGAAATATTGTATTTTGTGTACAGGTTAAAGCTTCAATCAAAATTTTGGCGCCTTTGCCAGGGAGGGTAACGGTTTTTATTGAAATCTGATTTTTATTTAATTTTTAGAACTAAAATGAATTTTCTTCTCTGTTGCAGGTTATAGGGCAAGTAAAGCAGGAAAAAAGGATTGCAGAAACATATAAGTGGTCTTGGGTCTCTGTTCCAGAAAACAGAGACCAAGTACCCTCTGAATTGCCCGTTTGCTCGGCTTTAGCCGCGTTTCCGCGGCAAGGAAGAGTTCACTACTAATTGATTTTTTTTGCAGGGCTGCTTGCTTTGCAAAATTCTAGTTTTCTGCAACTTTCTTTCTTATATGCCATCACCAAAAGCCTGCTAATAAATCAACAGTAAAACATTTATTGAAAAAGTTAAAAAATTGATTAGACGTTTGCATTTTAGGCACGTGTCTTCTCAATTCATTTACTTTACTGTTGAAGAGTGCTGGAGCAAGGTACGTTCGCATTGCATTTAGAATAGGACTCATCTCTTGGTTGATTTACATCGCTTTGAGTGAATCTTATTTGCATATCTTGTACACTTGCACAAACTAATCTTAAGGGCCCCACCCCATAACAAGATAAGGTGGGATTTAATCACCCTTCCTTGGCCCAAAAATCAGATTCCAAGCACTCACTAACCCGAGCCTAACTAAAAATGAGTAGACGTTGGCCCTAGGGACATCTCGGACTCAATTAGGAGATTATCCTAAGGGGAAAAGGTGTTGAATTTGACTCCTACCAATCAGTGTCTAGGAAGGGGATTAAGGGCCGAAAGCCCGAAGATTGGTGGTTATTTAATTAAGGAACGTCTTTGACGGAAAACCTCCCACCAATCTTGCCCTGAACTGGCTGATTAGCTTGTGGTTAAAGTCTGCATTCTACCTCCTGTGGACAGTCTAACCAGTTAGGAGTCGTCTAGGTCATAGGTCTACCCTAACTTAGTTTAGAATTTTTTCTTATTTGTTTGCTTATTGTTTGTTTTTTCTTTCTTTTTATTTGTATTCTATTGTGTGATATGGCTTATAATAACAATTTTTCAACTTTAATAGTAATCCATATTACACACCGACTTCTTTTTCGGATATTACCAACCCGGCATATCATAACTTTAACCAACCTAGTGTGCCGGATTGGTCTTATCCGAATCAATATAACCCATGTCCCCAATCTTATAACCATAATTTCCATGATAATTTCAACTCTCCACAGAGTCAATGGGGATCACCTCCCCCGAGCCTAATTTTCAATCAATTTGTCCCCTTATCCACCTAGTCCACAATATTCCCAAGAATAATACTCAGTTCCACCAGTCCAAAATAGAAAACCATCAATTTTGGAAAGGAGTATGCGTGAGTCCAAACAAAAATCACAAAATCTGATAGACTCACAATTTCACCACCAATTCCAAAATAACACTTCATCTTTTCATCAAAACAATGACCCATCAACTATGAAAAGATGCTTGAAGCCATGACTCAGGCTCAAAACGCTCGTAATCGTGACATAGATATGATGGTCTAATCTCTACGTTCCCACCGTTTGACCAGTTTCTGATGTCACTAACCATTCTGTTAGAGCCAAAGAGTCATGTTGTTTTGGAATCAAGGTTCCATTTCAGAACAATCATTTGAACTTGCCCAAACTCCAAATTTTGAAAATGATATTGACAGTTTGGCAAGTTATCCCTTCCTGAAATTGAACTTGAAAATGAATATGATCATGAACCTCAACTTAGTGATTCAATTCTACTTCCTGATTCATTATGACTCCGGTATCTTCACTTGATTTTAATCTTTTTTCCGAGTCAACATTGGATCCTGTGCCAATTCATAATGAAATTGAATCACCCATCTTTGATGATCATCATGTTGAACTTGACCAATTTTATAATTTTGAAAATTTTATTGACAAATTGGCAAGTTCTCATTTTTATGACATTAACTCAATGAGAAATGTGACCTAGATTCTCAACTCTGTGATCCAGTTCAAATTCCTGAGTCAATATTGACTCCTGTTTTGTTACCCGACTTGAGTAATATTTTAGAGTCAGTTTTGATTCCTACACCCATCATTCTTGAACTTGAATCACCAATATTAAGTCACATTCCATTGATAGAAAATACATGGGGACTTGAGTTTAACTTCTTGACTTGGACACACTTCTTGAACCAATCTCGACTCCTGAACCTTTATTTGACTTAAGTCACCTTCCTGAGTCGGTATTAGTTCCTGTACTTCCTAAGTCCAAGTCAATCATTCTATCTTTTCACACCCCATTTTGAGACAAGGCGGTTGACAAATTTGACTCCGAAATTAATTATGGAATTTGAAACTTAGATAGGGTCAATTATTTAATAAAATCATTCATGCAGATATCATTTTAGTGGGTTATATTAGAGAAATTTTGGTGGGTTCCTCTGAACCCTACGAAAAGTTTTTGGCCGCATTTCGTGGACCAATCAGACCACCACCGGAACCACCACCTTAAGGTAACATTTTCCTTCCCTTTTTTCTTTTTCATGCATCTATGCATTAATTCATACATTGAGGACAATGCATGAGATAGGTGTGGGGGAGGGTCTAACATAACTTAGTTTTTTCTTTTATTAAAAAAAATTATTAACATTTTCTTTACTTTTAAAAATTTTTTGAAAATAGAAACAATACTTTGACAAATTTTTTGTAAGAAATTAAGTTAATTTTAAGGAATAGGAAAATCCAAATTAGGATTTCTTATACTTGGTCAAAATAAGATTATTTGTTTGATTTTTAGGGTTAGAAAGAAAATTTGTCAAAGTAATTTAGTCTTAATCTTTACCTTAATGAAATATGCACACTTCATACACTTACACACTTAGGGTTCAAAAACAAAGATTCTTATGCCTTATAAAAAATAAAAAAAAGAAAAAAAGAAAAACAAATCTAATTATTGATTAGCTAGGTGCTTTGGCCTAAGCAAGCCTTAGTATTTATGCGAAAGATGATTGATAAGTTTGAAAAGAAAAAAATATATATAAAAATCCTCTGATTAAGCTGGGTATTTATGCCTAATAAAGCATAAGTATTCACGCCTAAAAAGGGTCCATATAATAAAATCCTTAGTTTTGTGGCCTTATTTGCTCGAGTCCTTAAGTCTTGGGGTATTTTCTCACCCGGTGCCCTAAGACCGTTTGATTTAGGAGTCATCGATTAAAGGCTCGTTACATGGGAAGATTAGAAAGCCTAATAGAACTAAGGAATAATACCACAAAATATATATAAAAATAAATATGACATAAGAGTTAGAGTTAATGAACCCTTCGTCAAAATTTTCACAATCACATTGTGCATATGACTTAGGGTAAAGTAATAGACTAGATGAGAAGTACAATTTGACTCCTTACTTTGATTGATAACAAATTTTTGAATAGAGACTAAGTTTAGGAATGAAAATTTCAGTTTTCCTATAACTTATAGATTGCTTAAATCTTATAATTATATTTCAAATATTTTTCTCTTTCAAAATGCTTTTCGAAAATACTAACTCTTTATTTTTCTTTCTTTATGAATTTTGTCGGTGCAATCCGCTGAAAACCCTCACGAGACAAAACTCGTCCTCTAGGGGAAACCTAGAGGTTTAACGGCTTGTTGCACATGCTCAGTGCAATCGCGTGATCTGCGAAAAGGGTCTAATAATCCTCAGTATAATTTAGTTGTTTTGCTCAAGGACGAGCAAAAGATAGGTATGGGGGTGTGATTGGTCGCTAATGTTGCATATTTAGTATCATATTTTCATACTTATTATAGAATAAAATCTGCATTGTCCTAATTAAATGTTTAATTTATTTGCAGGCCCATTCCTTAAGGAGATGAAGAGAAATGAGCCCAAAAGCCCACCAAAATTCTGAATTAAATCAGAATTAATTCGAGCTCAGTGAATCAGGGCAAAATCAAGAGGTTGAAAACTAGTTGAGAAGAATCCTCTCAGAATCGATCGGTTAAAGCCAAGAATCAAAGGCCATTTCGTCACAATCCTAGACTCAAACGAGAAAACCAACTGAAGATAAAAGCAAAGGAAAAACCAGGGAGACCACCAACAGGGTGTGGCCACCTGGACACACCCTGGCCGCGAAAACGCGGCCAAAGCCGCGTTTTCGCGGCTTGGTTAAGGAGTTAGGGGGAGCATTTGCTCCCCCACTCTTCCCGGGATCCTGTAGGTTGGGTTTTTGCCTATAAAAAGCCAGTATTTGCACTGAAAAGGGGACGACCATGCAGAGATAGGATTAACCTAGTTTTCATTTCTTGTAGTTTAGGTTTTTCTTTTCTTTTATGTAATTTGTATGTAAGCTTAGGTTAGATGAAGATTCATGTAAGTAAGAGAGAGAGGCTTATATTGAGAGTGACACCTATGTACCCTCCTCCTTTCTTCCATCGTTTCAAGCAATAAAAGGTAATATGTTTATGTTCTTCTTTACTTTCTTTTTCTTTTTCTTCTTGCTACTTTACCTCTTTTGTTTTTGATGAGCTTGCAAGTGAATCCAGAAGCATAAGTATAACGATGTTGTGTGAGTGCCAACGATAGTTCATGAAGACGTTCTCCTCCTCAAGATCCGTATCACTTCATTCTTGCTCCGCTTGATGATATAATGCGAATGGGGACTGAGCTCGATCCTATGATCAATGTGTTGAACGCCTCCAAGCAAGGTAGAACATGCAAGGGTTCCAGGTAAGTCATCAACCAAACTAGGTGAGTACTTCTTTCATCTTCTTTCTTCACTTTTTTATTTCTTAGTTTAGATCACCAACACCCACTTCCTTCATCACTCCTTTTCACTTCTTTGTAAATAATCATTTGTACATAGTCACTTTCTAATTCTCTCCACTTTCGTCATTCTACCGTTTTCTTTCTAACTTTAACATAACTCTTTTTTCATTTTTATTTCTTAAAACAAAGAAGAACTTTCGTTTTTCTTCATAAAGATTTCAATACAAAACTTTGAACGCTTCTATCGCAAACCCTCCTTGTGGATCACGACCCGCATAGCCACTTGCTATAGCGGTAAGAATTGAGCACTTGCACATGTTTATTCTTAAGTTCTGAAATATGTATTTTGTGTGCAGGTTAAAGCTTCAATCAACGCAAGTGCTCCTAACTGCAATCTTATAGCCTACATTGGGTCTTCACCCTAACAACCAAGACCTATAATGGAGACTCTCCTGAAAGAGGAAAGCGCTTCTAACGGTCAATCTTACAGCCTACATCGGGTCTTCAACTAGACAACTAGGACCTACAATGGAGGCTCTCCAGAAAGATGGAAGCACTCTTAGAGGTCAATCTTATAACCTACATCAGGTCTTCACCCTGACGACTGAGACTTACAATGGAAGCTATTCTGAAAGATAAAAAGTACTCCTAGCTGTCAATCTTACAGCCTACAAAGGGACTTCACCCTGATGGCTGAGACCTATAATGAAGGCTCTCCTGAAAGACGGAATCACTCCAACAGTCAATCTTACAACCTACATTGGGTTTTCAACCTGCCAGCTGATCGAGCTCAACCGTGCACAACAAATAGAAGTTTAGGAACAGTGTTAGGTCCTCAATGCTACCATGTAGCCTAGGGCTAATGGGTCGTGATCCATAAGAAGGGACTGCAATGGAAGTGTTTGTGCAAGTTTCTTCTTTTAATTTACAATCACAAGTTAATCTTTCTTTTCTCAGTTTTGAAAGAAAATAAAAATAGTTAAAACTAAGTTAAGCTAAAGGAAAATCCAAGGAAAGAAGAAGATGGTTTTGTTGATAAGAAGAAAAGAGAAGATAAAGTTAACGAAGAAGAAATGAAAAGATGAAAAGAATTAAAGAAAGAGTATTTACCTTTGTGTAGATTAACATACCTTGAATCTGTGTGAAGTTTATCTTGAAATAAAGTGAAGCAGTAAAAAAGAATATGAAAGCATTGCTTGATCGATTGAGCACATTGAAGAAAGGGTTGAAAATTATATTGGTTGTCACTTCAATACAACTCTCTTTTGAATAAAGATTACATCCAATGTCACTCTGAACAAAACTCTTCCTCTTCTTATATCATGTAATTCTCTCTAACTTAAGCTATAAATAAATTGAAAATTATATTACACAAAGAAAGAAAACTAAACTAAAGCAGAAACTAACTTAGAATCTCTCTCTATAGAGTTGTGCTTGTTCTTCATCGAAATATGCAGTATTTATAGGCAGAATGGAATGAGAGGGGCGTACGAAGATGGGGGACCTAACATTACCCCAATGGACTCAACTAAGCCACGGACTCATAGCTTTTACTGCGGATCCGCAGCTAGGATCTTGCCAAATGGCTAGATCTGGGGGCAGTAATCTGTTGATGCTTTGATACTTCCTTTTATCCAATTAGTTTTTTAGTTTATTCTTTGGATTTGGCGATATCTCTATTGATCCTCAGCTATCCGAATAAATCCAAATAAATTCAAATTTAAGCGATTTCTATTTGGTATTATCTGTTTTCCTAAAGGCTCTTCACCTTAGTTTTGATGATGATTAACTTATGAAGTTAAGTTACTAATGATTATATGTTTAATACATTTCAGATATTTGATCAAGATCTTAGTAGGTGTTTAGCTTCAACAAAGGATTCAAAGTCAAGTTTTCAAGCTATCACGTGTTGATTTAAGAGCTCGCGTGTCAAGATCACATCTAGTACTCGAAAGGAGTCAAGCTCATGGATCATGTTTAGATCGAGTCGTCTTGGAGAACAAGATCAACAAAAAGACTTTGGTCTAGGTTTGTTTAGTTTATTGTTTAGATCTTGTGTAAGGATATATTAGTTTTTGAGTTACTCAAGTATACAAGTTTACATAATTTATATGAATGTTGGATTTCATCTATATGCATCTAAACTTTATATGTCTAGAAAAACTTATTTTGATGATTCTAGTTCATGGTTTCAAAGTGTTATTTTTAATAAAAACTTATTTTAGATTTAATGTCAAAAACATTGATATTTCATTTATATGTGTATTGAATTCTATCCATACACACGCTTCAAAAGTGTTTCAAGAATCACGTTTTGTATTTATACAAGTTTTGGAGAAAACTAATTTTCATTTCAAAAATTTTAAGTTTTGAAAAATATAGTTTTTGTTTAAGCTAATTTTTCCATACCCAAAAAATAGTACAAATAGTTTGTAATATGGGTTGAATTTTGGTCACACATATTTGTACTTCAAATATTTACATGAACTTATTTTTGTGAATTTTATGGAGTTTTATTTGATTTTTTAGGATATTTACAAGTCCATTCTTTAACCCTGAAAATTCTGATTTGAACTTCTGGCGGTCGACCAACCAGTCGACTGGACCAGAGGTCGGTCGACTGGACGGTCGACCGAAGTGCAAAACAACATGCAAATAGTCTTGGCCTTGGGCCGGTTGACCGCACGGTCGATCAATCCAGAGAGCTTGCTCTCTGCATCAGGCCCGATCGACCTAATGGTCGACCGACTAAGAGAGGGGGTTGTCTGTTTTTGGCCACGTCGACCGGGCGGTCAACTGATAAGCATTTACCTTGGGGATGGTCGACCGACCAGTCAACCGACAACCTTAACGGTCAGAATTTTGACCGTTGGCCGATCGACAGGCGGTCGACCGACAGGTCATTTTTGACCTGTTCTGGACCCAACGGCTATATTCTAGATCCCCTATAAATTGAGGTCCTTGAGGCCAGTTTTAGACAAGACTTTTAAGAGCCTTATTTCTCTACTTCTCAAGTATTTTCAGCAAGTTTTAAAAGAAGTTTTTGTGCCAAAATCTCTATCTTTATTTTGTTTTCAAAGTATTGAAAAATCAAAGAAAAACTAGATTTGGGAAATTTGTTTTGTTCTTCATTTTACATATCTATCAAGAAGTTTTTCCCAAATGTTTTCTTTGTTAATTTATTTTTCGAACACTTTGATTTCTCACACATGAGCCATTCAAATTCTATATCTATTTTGTGAGAAAATTGTTTGTGGTCGTTTGAGATCACTAAGTGTTGTTTGTGATCATAGTATCGCCAAGTTATATCTTTTCTTTCCTTTGGCTTTGTGCCTCCCTCTTGTGTAGAGGTGATTGTGTGAGAGTGGAGTTGTGTACTCCTTAATTGTATTTGTAAGTCTTCATTGGAGGTCCCTTTGTGAAAGATCCTGTGTGGACATAGTGGAAATCCTTCTATGTGAAGGTGGGGACGTAGAGCAATGGCTCGAATCTTAAAACATATCCCTGTGTTTGCGCTTGATCTACTTTCGCTCAACTCTCATCTTTCTTATATCTTGCAGTGCTATATTGTTCATATTCATATACATGCTTGATATTATTGTGTGCCCACACTTGTATTGAACCAAAAGAGCTATTAAAACATCTCACTCATAATTCAGAGGAATCGTGAGAAGTAGTTCCAGAGCCCTTCACGGGGAATTGGACTCACTCTTGGTTACACATAGTGTGTTAGCAATTAATTTTTAAATTCCACATTATTTATCCTAAATTAGCTAGTACATCTATTCACCCCCCCTCTATGTATACTTTCATTATCTGCTCCAATTTGCTCTGATCTCCTTAAATCTTCTGTCCCAATCTTTGATATTGGATTAAGCTCATTTAAATTTGAATTTTAGTGGGCTTTTGGGCTCGTTTTCTCTCCTTCTCCATTACACAGGGCCTGCACATATTAAAACAATAAATAAGATTAAATAAGCAGAGTTTATTAAAAATAAATGTGGGAGTGTAATACTAAATATGCAAATTATGTGTACAATCACACTCCTGCACCTATCTTTTGCTCGTCATCCAGCAAAATAAAAAAAAAATAGAGATAACCTAATCCAACTCACTTTCGTAGGAATTACGGTTGCACTTAGCACGTGCAACAAGCAGTTAACCTCTAGGTTACTCCTAGAGGACGTGTTTTGTCTCGTGAGGGTTTTCAGTAGATTACACCCACAAAATCCATAAAGAAAGAGAAACAAAGTGTTAGTATTTTTGAAAATGCATTTTAAAAAGAAAAGAAATATTTGAAGTATTTTTGCAAGAATTAAGCAATCTATAAGTGATAGGAATACCAAACTATTCATTCCTAAACTTCGTCTCTATTCAAAACTTGTTATCAATCAAGGTTAGGAGTCAAGATGTATTTCTCATCTAGTCTATTACCCCAAGTCATATGCTTCTTCGTGATCGTGAATATTTGACTAAAGATTCTATTGGCCAAAAGGTTACACTCTTATTTGTTTAAGTTTTGATGATAACAAAATACATAGAAGCTATTTGGTACTAATCAGTTGTTTAGAATGAGTTTCAGGTTTGTACAAGTCTTGATGGGTTTTTAAGCATATTGCAAGGATAATGGCCCTAAAAGGTAAATGGCGCAAGAGGACGTTTTCATAGGAGAGGAGGCTCTAGCTTGGCGTAACGCAGCTCGGAGACTTCTTTTTCTAGTTGTTTTATTTTAGTTTGTTAAAGAATAGTGTATATGTTGAAGCTCTATATTCCCACACACAAGATTTTGCACATGATTTTCAAAAGATATTTCTCCTTTATATAAAATATTTCTATAAACCTATTTTAATATTTGCAAACTCTATTTATGTAGTGTACTAAGTCTTGATCAAATTAATTTTGAAAATTATTAGATCTTCAAAAACATTTTCTGAAAAAATCAGTTTTGACCTGTTGCGGTCGACCGGCTCTGTTTCAGGTCAGAACGGTCGACCGGGCGGTCGACTGAGCTTCTGACCATTTGGGTGTGTGCATGTGTGCACATTACCCGGTCGACCGGCGGTCGACCGGACCCCATGTCGGTCGACCGAGCTTCGGCCGACTAAAAGCACCTAAGTCTCTGTTTGGGACGGTCGACCGGGCGGTCGACCGTGGCTGGAAATGAACATATATTTTTAAAAACTGGTCGACCGGCCGGTCGACCTTGAGCAGGTTTTCAGCCTAAGCGGCTAGTTTTTTAAACACGTTTTAAAACGTGTTTTTCTTCTCCAAACGAATTTTAAGGCTGGATTTGGGTCTAATCTTTCCTATTTATTCATAATAACAGTTTACTTTTTAATCCCTACCTTTATCCTATAAATAAGGATGATTAGGGTTGAGAAGAAAACAATAATTTTTGCAAAAGAAATCAAAGTTTGAGTCTATTCAAAAGAAGTTTTTTGCTCTCAGTTTTTGTGCTCAAAATTCTCTCTTTTCTCTGAAGTTGTTGATTCAAAACTCTCTTCAATTTTGTTTTCTTTTTCACTTACAAAACTTTAGCTTCAATCCTATACATTATTCTCTAGGGTTTTTGTAAGGGAAAAGTTTTTCAAAAGAGTTTGTGGTCTTTTGATCACCAAGATATTCTTGTATTTGTGGCTCCACTACCTCTGGACTAGAGGAGTGTGATTGAGGAGTTGGATACTCCCTTGTGGTTGTAATTCTTTGTGGAAGTTATAGTGGTTCGAAAATCCTTCTGGGTGAAGGCGAGGACGTAGAGCTGGGTGCCGAACCACGAAACAAATCTCAGTGTTTGCGATTGGTTTATTTGTGTTATTTACTTGCTTTCCATTCATTATTATATTGTCGATCAATACTCTCACAACAAGATTGCATTGCGCACCTCAAACTCTTATTTAGAAGAATCACGAGGAAGGAGTTCAGAGCCCTTCACGGGGTATTCGGCTTCTAATCTTATTCCTGGTGATCGTTGCATCATATCATTTTAAATTTGTGCATTGATTAGCATTATCACCTATTCACCCCCCTCTAGGTGATTTCAATTGGTATCAGAGATAGGACTCTAGTTTTTGACTTCACATCCTTAGAGAGATCCTAAATTTGCTAATCACTATTTTTATATCTTCATTCATTCACTAGTAAAGATGGCCAATAACATTAAGACCCCTCTCAAATTTGATGGACTCAACTTTCCCATATGAAAAGTTAGGATGACCATTTTTCTACAATCTCTAGGTAATCTAGTTGCTAAGTCTTTGACTAAGCCCTATAGTAGACCCGAAAGTGAGGAGGACACTTGGTCCGAATTTACCTTCAAAGAATTTGATGCTAATTCAAAGGCTCAAAATGCCCTACTTTTAGCTTTGAATGAGGATGATTTAACACGGGTTATCCATTGCAAATCCGCCTATGAGATTTGGCAACACTTATTGGTCACTCACGAGGGAACATCACAAGTCAAGAGAGCTAAAATAGATCTCTTGCGTTCCCAATATGAAAGTTTTTAAATGCTAGAAGATGAACTATTGATGATATGATTACCAAGTTTACTAAGATTACAAATGCTCTTTCTTCTCTAGGTGATGAAATAAGCAACGACCAAAAGGTGCGTAAGGTGATTCGTGCTCTTCCTTCGTCATGGGAAATCAAAGCTATCACCTTGAAGGAGTTGAATGACAAAGACGAGATGGAGCTCATAAGTCTTATTGGAAATCTTAAGACTCATGAGATGGAGAAGAAGGCTAGAGAAGATGCGGTACCTCAAAAGAAAAAGTCTATAGCTTTCAAGTCTTCCTCCACCAACTACGATGATGAAGAAGATGAAGATAATGAAGAGTTATCTCTTCTTATGAGAAAGGTAAAGAGAATGTACCGCAAGAATAAGCTCAACTATAGAAGGCGATGGGAAGGGAAGGAGGAGAAAAGGATCATATGCTACAACTGTCGAAAACCCGAACACATCATGGTCGATTGTCCAGATTTCAAGAAAAAGATAACCTCCTCCTTGAAGCAAAAGAGGTCGGTTGAAAAGAAGGTGTACAAAGCCACTTGGGATTCGGAAAGTGAATCCGAAGATGAAGTCGACACGGAAAATGTGTGTTTCACGACAAACACACCTAAGGTAACTACCCAACCACTTGATGATGAACGTGAAATAAGTAGAGAATTGTTAGTACATGCTTTCGTTGAACTTTCAGAAAGTTTTGATGATAAAAAGGAAGAGTGTTCAAAATTGAAAAAGGAAATTGAAATGCTTAAAAATCAACTTGCAATTTCTTCAAAAGAAAAGGATGAACTATCTTCTAATCTTATTTCAACGCAAAGAGATTTTGATGCCTATAGAATTGCTTGTAAAGCTAAATATCCTAAAATTAATGAAAATGAGTTTTCCATGTTAAAAACTGTAACACCCCGCTCCCGGAATACGTACTTAGTTGCGTATTCAGATTTTTTGATCGTATTTTCGATTTACTTCCTGTATTTGTTTTGTATTGTGAATTATTTATATGAACGTTTTGCCTTGGATTTGGATTCGTGGACTCGGAGTCAGCCCTAATCTGAACCGAGGGCCCGATCCTAGAGTATTACTCGATTTGGTCTTTCTGGTATTAGATTTGACCGATTTCAGTTTTAAATATCATTTTCCAATATTCTAGATTTCTATGATTTTCTGGAATTTTCCTGAATTAAATTGGAAATCTTCAAAACCGGTGTCGACCAGTGCCGCTGACCGATTCCCGGATTTTTAACTTACAAACGGATTGGAATTTCAAGAAGTGTCTTTTTACATTATTTCTTAAAATCACATTTTCTATCTAAATACTTTTTCTGAGGATTTTATGAATTTATGGAAATTCCACCGGATTCGGTGTCGGCCAGTATCGCTGGTTGATTCAGGATTTTTAGTTTACAATCGGGATTGAATTTCTGAATTCCGATTTCACTTTACTTCTTAAAATCATATCTTATTCTTTAATACATTTTCTGTGATTTTTCGGAATTTATCAAAATCCGGCCGACCCGTGTAGACGGTATCGGCGGTTGACTTCCGGAATTTTAATTTGAAAACGGGATTTTATTTCTGAAAACCGATTTCATATTATTCCTCAGGATGACGTTTTCTACTTCCGGTATTTTTGGGATTTTTCTGGAACAGTCGATTTTTCGCGACCATATTATAATATTATTATTTTTCAAATCTTTCTTTTCTTTCTTTCTTTCCTTTCCTTTCTCCCACCAACCCCTGCAGCCCACTCCTCTTCACGTGGGCGACACACACTCCATTCCTCTCTCCCATCCATAACCATCACACCCTTTTTCTTTTTCTTTTTCTTTTCTATTTCTTTCTTTTCTTCTTCACTCCTCCTCATCTCTTTTCTTCTTCTTCTTCTTCTCCTCCAAGAGAGGCCAGCACCCCACCGGCCACCACCACCTCCGGCCACCTCGTCGCCAGCGTAGAGGACCCCCATCTCCGGCCAAACTTCATCTCCTCCATCACCAACAACATAACCACCATCTCCATCTCCTTCCTCCTCAAAACCACCATCAAATCCACCTTCTTCTTCTCCAATTAACCTCCTCCACCACCATCTTCTCCACCCAAACTCCACCCCTACAACACCCAACTCCTCCTCCTCCTCCCATCTCCTCCAATTCCTCCACCACCTCCTCAAAACACCACCAAAAACATCAATTCCACCACCACCACAAAACCCCCCCCTTTTTCCCTCTTTACCTTTTGGGGTGGCCGGCGCCACCCCGGGCTTGTGCGCCGCCGCGGAGCGCCGGCGGCCGTGGGCGGCCAGGGGGCCCACCTGGGCCCCCTGTGCGTGGGCTGAGGGGGGCAACAGCCCCCCTCTCTTCCTCTCTGTTGAGGGGGCAGGGGCCCCCTCTTTCCTCCCTCTCCTGGGGAGTGGCCGGCGCCACTCCCCTCCTTGCCGGCGGCCGGCGCCGCCCGGCGCCGCCACCTGGCCGGCGGCCAGGCCGAGCGCCCCCAGAGGGGGGGCGCTGTGTGCGGGAGCCAGGGGGGCAACAGCCCCCTTCTCTCTTTTCTCTCTCCCTGGATCTCTCACTCTCTCTCCTGGATCTCTCTCTCTCTCTCACCTGCCCTCTCTCTCTCTCTCTCCATATTTTCTCTCTTTCTTTCCTAATTCAATCTCTCTCTCTCTCTCCATATTTTCTCTCTTTCTTTCCTAATTCAATCTCTCTCTCTCTCTCTCTCTCTATCTCTCTCTCTCTCTCTCTTCCGATCTCTCTCTCATTTCTTTCCTAATCACTCTCTCTCTCTCCCCTGATTAACTCTCTTTCTCTCATGTTAATTCTCTCCTTTTCTCTGTATTCGTTGATGCGGAACTCATCCCCGCGTCCAACATTTCCTTAACGCGATCCTCGCGTTTTCGTGATAACACGACGCGGAGATAATACCCGCGTCTGTGATCTCCTCGTGCTAACGCGATGCGGAACCCAAGACCGCGTCCGCGTTCTCCTCGCGTCCTGATTTGAACGCGGGTCTCGAACCCCGTGTTTGTGGCTCCTACGCAACGCGACTCCCGCGTCTGTGATTCCTGCGTTTGCTAATCCCGCGACACGACTCCCGCGTCTGCGACCCCCGCGTCTCACTCTCTAACCCGCGTCTCCCTGTGTCTCTATCTCTCTCTAGGTTTCTCTCTCTAACTCTTTCTCTCTCCTCATAATTATATATTATTTTATGGCGCGTGCGCGAGTTCCCTGGATTCCAGACTTTTCGGCTTTCCGGTGATTTAGGCGAGTGTTCTCGCTCTCGCCTCCATTTGGTTTCCCCGCTTCGTCGGGTCGACATGTGTTTTACTCCATGTTTTCATTGTACCATGTATTGGGCTGAGTCCCTGTATTTGTGTATGCCGAGTGCCAATGTCTGGACATGTATTGCTCTGTGACGAATGCTTGTATTATGGTAGTTTATTTATTGTTCATGTGGTACTAACATTGCAGGTCTCTCAGCCTTTAACCTCCGGTCACTCACTATCTCGAAAGGGAAGTGATTGGGGCCGGCAGGTCTCTCGTTCTTCAGCCTCCGGTCACTCACTATCTCGAAAGGGAAGTGATTGGGGCCGGCAGGTCTCTCCGTTCTTCAGCCTCCGGTCACTCACTATCTCGAAAGGGAAGTGATTGGGGCCGGCAGGTCTCTCCGTTCTTCAGCCTCCGGTCACTCACTATCTCGAAAGAGAGGTGATTGGGACCGTCAGGTTCCCAGTGCAGCCTCCGGTCACTCACTATCTCGAAAGGGAAGTGATTGGGACCGTCAGGTCTTCGGCTCCGCCTGGTTGTCATGATCAGCGTTCAGTGCTTTACCACTTGATTCGTCTAGGCGAGATGCTGCCGGATTTCCTACTCGCACCTTAAGCCGAGTTGTCCCGGTAACCTTGCCAGACGCTCCAGTGTTAAATCCTATTTGCTGTCTGTATTTCCAGCTCGCTCAGCTCCGCCTGGTTGTGCTCAGCTACTGCTTTACTATATGCTACTATTTAACACATGTATATCACCTGGCAACTGATTTGTTATCACCTAACATCGGACATGCTACCGCTTGGCAAGATCCCTTGTTATGACATGACTTGCCACCGGACTAATATCAATCGCTTGACATGACTGGTTACCTGCCAATATCATCCTCTTGTCATGCTATCACTTGACACCCAGCATGATATACTTGACTCTTATGATTATCACGATAACGGGAATGATGACCTGACATCTTGATAGTACAAATGTACTCCTGATACACATGTGATACATTATAGTACGTACAGTACTCCTGATATTCCTGACTTGCTCTTGCTCATTCCCGGAATCTGATAATCATCTAATAATTCATAAAAGGAACAACTTGCATCGGGTCGGGGGAAACTTACGGCTATCAATATGTGTTCGTGTTTACAGTGGTACTAGGCATGTTGTGTAACTAAACTTTCGGTCTGACCTGTGGGCCTCCAGGCGACCGAGGGGAGTGCTGGCTCCCTCCTTCCTGGTACCATCATGATAAGGGCATACATAAGTCCCTCCTGTTAGCCTTGCGGCTGGTTCCGTCCACCAAGCAACGGAACAATCCTGGGCCGTGGTCCCAGGTATGTACGGGACCCACTGTAAACATAGTTCGTTGATACCCCCGCTGGTTTCCAATAACACCTTGCTTTACCGGATGTGGATATATGTGCGCTGGGACGCTAGTCCACATATCTAGACATCAGGGTAAGACGAGTAATAATAATAATAAAGTGCCAAGTTGATAACCGGCTCTTTAAGTTGTAAGTAGAGGTATGTGGAATGGGACGCATACTAAAGCCTGCAGCTTAAACGGCTATGAATCTGTGATATGCCTTACCATATTTGCTTGTCCTGGATTTTACTTCGGATTTTCAGCTTTATGAGTATTATCGTATTAACTGCTCATACTCTGCTTTATCCCTTGTATCCACTTGCCTCCTGTTCATTATCTTATCATGCCCTGAGTACAGTCGAGTTGTATGTGCTTGGATTATGGTGACATGAGATAAAGGTATAAAGATGAGGGTTTCCTTGTTTGGATTATTCCTTCGACGTACTAGTCTTATAGAGCCGTGATCTGAAACCATACAATCAGATTTGCTCGTCCTCGGCTTATTTGTTTTATCGCTATACATGTACTTACCCTTGCTCGCCACTTGGCTTTTGCTTTACCACTCGCCTGGGGAGTTTCATCTGACTCCCCTGGATCCTCATGTCCAGGTCATAGAGCTTGGAGCGTGTGGATTCTCCCAGTTGCTGATCAGAGTGGTGCAGCGGTAGCGTGGATCTCCAGCAGACCGTCCAGAGTTCCATCCTTCCAGGCCCCCTTGTTCGGCTCTAGAGTTTCCCTGTTATGACTCTGAGCCTCCATTTGTACTGTTCATACTTGTACATCTCTTTGTAATCTCGCAATTGCGCATATCAGTGATGTAATATTCATGTAATATTGGATCACCTCTGGTGATAACTTTGTAATTGTACTCATATGTTGGAATGTATAATGCACCACTTGCTTCCGTACTCTGATTCTTGCCTGTACTGATGCTTAGCGTATATACGTGAGGGTATTTCTGACCTGCGTATATACGTTGCAGTAACGTCTCCGTACCCGCAGGATCGGGGGGCGTTACAGGGTGGTATCAGAGCTTAGGCTCTCACCTCCTCAGTACGTCCAGACGGCAAATTAATGGTAAAGAAATTTGCAACTGGAATGCACGAGTCCTGGTTATACAATCCAACTACAGGTACAGAGTTTCTATTTTCTTGATCATCCTTTCTTTGATTCCTCATTTCCTCTATCTTTCCCCTGTTTTGGTTTTTCGAAGCCTTATACCAACTTAGATATGGATATACTAGAGAAGTAGTGTCTGGTTCTGAATGAAGCGATTATATGATCTCTTTGGCCAACTCTATGAAGCTCGGGTTTCTCAGGATTGATCTGCTATCGGGTTATCTTTCAGAAGATGGTATTCGGGATTTTTCGCGGTTATTCTTTATCTCTCGCTATATCTTTCAGAGTGATTGATGCCTGGTATTCGAAATTCTCAATTATCGGTCTTCTTTATTATGCTCAGGACTATCAGGGTTTTCTTTATCTTTGGTGTTCTGGCTCATTCTCAGAGTAATACTAAGTATGCAGTACAGCTGGAATTCTATTGCTAAGCTGTGTTATCAGTCAGTATTATTCGGCATTGTTCGAAGATTTATACAGCCGGAAGTGCAGAAGATTTCTATATTCTGGTTATTGATCAGTCAACTTGAGGGCCCTACCTATAGTGCTTCATATCTTAATTGGTATAATTCCACCCTTGTCCTCTTTGTGTTCAATTTACCCCTTATCGAAATTGCGAGGACGCAATTTTTTGTAAGGTGGATGGATTGTAACACCCCGCTCCCGGAATACGTACTTAGTTGCGTATTCAGATTTTTCGATCGTACTTTTCGATTTACTTCCTGTATTTGTTTTGTATTGTGAATTATTTATATGAACGTTTTGCCTTGGATTTGGATTCGTGACTCGGAGTCAGCCCTAATCTGAACCGAGGGCCCGATCCTAGAGTATTACTCGATTTGGTCTTTCTGATATTTAGATTTGACCGATTTCAGTTTTAAATATCATTTTCCAATATTCTAGATTTTCTATGATTTTCTGGAATTTTTCTGAATTAAATTGGAAATCTTCAAAACCGGTGTCGACCAGTGCCGCTGACCGATTCCTGGATTTTTAACTTACAAACGGATTGGATTTCAAGAAGTGTCTTTTACATTATTTATTAAAATCACATTTCCTATCTAAATACTTTTTCTGAGGATTTTATGAATTTATGAAAATTCCACGGATTCGGTGTCGGCCAGTATCGCTGTTGATTCCAGGATTTTTAGTTTACAATCGGGATTGAATTTCTGAATTCCGCTTTCACTTTACTTCTTAAAATCATATCTTATTCTTTAATACATTTTCTGTGATTTTTTCGGAATTTATCAAAATCCGGCCGACCCGGTGTAGACCGGTACCGGCGGTTGACTTCCGGAATTTTAATTTGAAAACGGGATTTTATTTCTGAAAACCGATTTCATATTATTCCTCAGGATGACGTTTTCTACTTCCGGGTATTTTTGGGGATTTTTCTGGAACAGTCGATTTTTCGCGACCATATTATAATATTATTATTTTTCAAATCTTTCTTTTCTTTCTTTCTTTCCTTTCCTTTCTCCCACCAACCCCTGCAGCCCACTCCTCTTCACGTGGGCGACACACACTCCATTCCTCTCTCCATCCATCACCATCACACCCCTTTTCTTTTTTTTCTATTTCTTTCTTTTCTCTTCACTCCTCCTCATCTCTTTTCTTCTTCTTCTTCTCCTCAAGAGAGGCCAGCACCCACCGGCCACCACCACCTCCGGCCACCTCGTCGCCAGCGTAGAGGACCCCCATCTCCCGGCCAAACTTCATCTCCTCCATCACCAACAACATAACCACCATCTCCATCTCCTTCCTCCTCAAAACCACCATCAAATCCACCTTCTTCTTCTCCAATTAACCACCTCCACCACCATCTTCTCCACCCAAACTCCACCCCTACAACACCCAACTCCTCCTCCTCCCATCTCCCATCCAATTCCTCCACCACCTCCTCAAACACCACCAAAAACATCAATTCCACCACCACCACAAAACCCCCCTTTTTCCCTCTTTACCTTTTGGGATGGCCGGCGCCACCCCGGGCTTGTGCGCCGCCGGCAGAGCGCCGGCGGCCGTGGGCGGCCAGGGGGCCCACCTGGGCCCCCTGTGCGTGGGCTGAGGGGGGCAACAGCCCCCTCTCTTCCTCTCTGTTGAGGGGGCAGGGGCCCCCTCTTTCCTCCCTCTCCTGGGGAGTGGCCGGCGCCACTCCCCTCCTTGCCGGCGGCCGGCGGCCGGCGCCGCCCGGCGCCGCCACTGGCCGGCGGTTAGGCCGAGCGCCCCCAGAGGGGGGGCGCTGTGTGCGGGAGCCAGGGGGGCAACAGCCCCCCTTCTCTCTCTTTCTCTCTCTCCCTGGATCTCTCACTCTCTCTCCTGGATCTCTCTCTCTCTCTCTCTCACCTGCCCTCTCTCTCTCCATATTTTCTCTCTCTTTCTTTCCTAATTCAATCTCTCTCTCTCTCTTCTTCCTGGATCTCTCTCTCATTTCTTTCCTAATCACTCTCTCTCTCCCTGATTAACTCTCTTTCTCTCCTGTTAATTCTCTCTTTTCTCTGTATTCGTTGACACGGAACTCATCCCCGCGTCCAACATTTCCTTAACGCGATCCTCGCGTTTTCGTGATAACACGACGCGGAGATAATACCCGCGTCTGTGATCTCCTCGTGCTAACGCGATGCGGAACCAAGACCGCGTCCGCGTTCTCCTCGCGTCCTGATTTGAACGCGGGTCTCGAACCCCGCGTTTGTGGCTCCTACGCAACGCGACTCCCGCGTCTGTGATTCCTGCGTTTGCTAATCCCGCGACACGACTCCCGCGTCTGCGACCCCGCGTCTCACTCTCTAAACCCGCGTCTCCCTGTGTCTCTTCTCTCTCTCTAGGTTTCTCTCTCTAACTCTTTCTCTCTCCTCATAATTATATATTATTTTATGGCGCGTGCGCGAGTTCCCTGGATTCCAGACTTTTTGGCTTTCCGGTGATTTAGGCGAGTGTTCTCGCTCTCGCCTCCATTTGGGTTTCCCCGCTTCGTCGGGTCGACATGTGTTTTACTCCATGTTTTCATTGTACCATGTATTGGGCTGAGTCCCTGTATTTGTGTATGGCCGAGTGCCAATGTCTGGACATGTATTGCTCTGTGACGAATGCTTGTATTATGGTAGTTTTTTATTGTTCATGTGGTACTAACATTGCAGGTCTCTCAGCCTTTAACCTCCGGTCACTCACTATCTCGAAAGGGAAGTGATTGGGGCGGCAGGTCTCTCCGTTCTTCAGCCTCCGGTCACTCACTATCTCGAAAGGGAAGTGATTGGGGCCGGCAGGTCTCTCCGTTCTTCAGCCTCCGGTCACTCACTATCTCGAAAGGGAAGTGATTGGGGCCGGCAGGTCTCTCCGTTCTTCAGCCTCCGGTCACTCACTATCTCGAAAGGGAAGTGATTGGGGCCGTCAGGTTTCCCAGTGCAGCCTCCGGTCACTCACTATCTCGAAAGGGAAGTGATTAGGACCGTCAGGTCTTCGGCTCCGCCTGGTTGTCATGATCAGCGTTCAGTGCTTTACCACTTGATTCGTCTAGGCGAGATGCTGCCAGATTTCCTACTCGCACCTTAAGCCGAGTTGTCCCGGTAACCTTGCCAGACGCTCCAGTGTTAAATCCTATTTGCTGTCTGTATTTCCAACTCGCTCAGCTCCGCCAGGTTGTGCTCAGCTACTGCTTTACTATATGCTACTATTTAACACATGTATATCACCTGGCAACTGATTTGTTATCACCTAATATTGGACATGCTACCGCTTGGCAAGACCCCTTGTTATGACATGTCTTGCCACCGGACTAATATCAATCGCTTGACATGAATGGTTACCTGCCAAATATCATCCTCTTGTCATGCTATCACTTGACACCCAGCATGATATACTTGACTCTTATGATTATCACGATAACGGGAATGATGACCTGACATCTTGATAGTACAAAATGTACTCCTGATACACATGTGATACATTATAGTACGTACAGTACTCCTGATATTCCTGACTTGCTCTTGCTCATTCCCGGAATCTGATAATCATCTAATAATTCATAAAAGGAACAACTTGCATCGGGTCGGGGGAAACTTGCGGCTATCAATATGTGTTCGTGTTTACAGTGGTGCTAGGCATGTTGTGCAACTAAAACTTCCGGTCTGACCTGTGGGCCTCCAGGCGACCGAGGGGAGCGCTAGCTCCCTCCTTCCTGGTACCATCATGATAAGGGCATACATAAGTCCCTCCTGTTAACCTTGCGGCTGGTTCCGTCCACCAAGCAACGGAACAATCCTGAGCCGTGGTCCCGGGTATGTACGGGACCCACTGTAAACATAGTTCGTTGATACCCCCGCTGGTTTCCAATAACAACCTTGCTTTACTCGGATGTGGATATATGTGCGCTGGGACGCTAGTCCACATATCTAGACATCAGGGTAAGACGAGTAATAATAATAATAAAGTGCCAAGTTGATAACCGGCTCTTTAAGTTGTAAGTAGAGGTATGTGGAATGGGACGCATACTAAAGCCTGCAGCTTAAACGGCTATGAATCTGTGATATGCCTTACCATATTTGCTTGTCCTGGATTTTACTTCAGATTTTCGGCTTTATGAGTATTATCGTATTAACTGCTCATACTCTGCTTTATCCCTTGTATCCACTTGCCTCCTGTTCATTATCTTATCATGCCATGAGTACAGTCGGGTTGTATGTGCTTGGATTATGGTGACATGAGATAAAGGTATATAGATGAGGGTTTCCTTGTTTAGATTATTCCTTCGACGTACTAGTCTTATGGAGCCGTGATCTGAAACCATACAATCAGATTTGCTCGTCCTCGGCTTATTTGGTTTTATCGCTATACATGTACTTACCCTTGCTCGCCACTTGGCTTTTGCTTCACCACTCGCCTGGGGAGTTTCATCTGACTCCCCTGGATCCTCATGTCCAGGTCATGGAGCTTGGAGCGTGTGGATTCTCCCAGTTGCTGATCAGAGTGGTGCAGCGGTAGCGTGGATCTCCAGCAGACCGTCCAGAGTTCCATCTTCCAGGCCCCCTTGTTCGGCTCTAGAGTTTCCCTGTTATGACTTTGAGCCTCCATTTGTACTGTTCATACTTGTACATCTCTTTGTAATCTCGCAATTGCGCATATCAGTGATGTAATATTCATGTAATATTGGATCACCTCTGGTGATAACTTTGTAATTGTACTCATATGTTGGAATGTATAATGCACCACTTGCTTCCGTACTCTGATTCTTGCCTGTACTGATGCTTAGCGTATATACGTGAGGGTATTTCTGACCTGCGTATATACGTTGCAGTAACGTCTCCGTACCCGCAGGATCGGGGGGCGTTACAAAAACAAAAATCAATGATTTGAGAAATGTTTTAAAAGAATGTGCTTTTAACAATACTAAATTAGAAGAAATGTTTTCAAAGAAGCATATGCATACTACACATGCTAAAAATGATAAAACATCTCATGCCAAAACTTCACATGTTCATCATGCCAACACTTCACATGTCAATCATGCTAAAGCTACCCATGCTCACAATTCACATGTTCGTAAACCACGTGCTCATTATGCTTTTAAATATGGAAGAATTTATAAATGTACTTATTGTGGCCGGAATGGCCATTTAGCTAAATTTTGCTATGATCATATAAATAGTACAAATAATCTTGTGTGGGTTCGAAACACTAACGCTTTAGGACTCAAGAAAATTTGGGTACCAAAATCAAGTCTTAAATCATTTGATGTAGGTACATACCAAGACTCCAAGACGTAAGGAGCGGTGGTACCTTGATAGTGGTTGTTCAAGGCATATGACATGGGACATCAATAATTTTACAACTCTATCAAGGTACGTTGAAGGTGGCACCGTCACCTTCGGAGATGACTCCAAGGGCATCATCATCGGTATAAGTAACATTAAGATTGGTGCATCTCCTTTAATTGAAAATGTTGTTCTTGTTGATGGGCTTAAAAATAACTTGCTTAGTATTAGTCAACTATGTGATCGTGGTCTCAAAGTTGTGTTTGATGAATCTTCTTGCAAAATTTTGATTGTAAAACCAATGATTGTATTCTCACTGGATTTCGTGAAAATAATGTCTATATTATTGACATGCTTAATTTGGATTGCTCTACTAAATATTTAAATGCTTTTGATGAGATTTCATAGTTGTGGCATAGAAGATTAGGACATGCATCTTTTGATCATCTTGCTAGAATTAATTCTAAAGAATTGGTGAAGGGTATTCCTTATTTGAAGTTTGAAAAAGACCGCATTGTGGTGCGTGCCAACTTGGGAAACAAACCAAGTCTTCTTTCAAACCAATCAAAGATATCATGTCATCTAGGCCTTTAGAATTGATTCACATGGATCTTTTTGGACCAACTAAAACTAAAAACTTAAATGGAAATAGATATGTTTTTGTTTTAGTCAATGATTTTTCTCGTTTCACTTGAGTTTTCTTTTTGGAGCATAAAGATCAAACATTTTCGCATTTTAAGATTTTTCGAAAGAGGGTT
Organism: Agave tequilana; assembly: GCA_038442645.1. Classification (NCBI taxonomy): domain Eukaryota; kingdom Viridiplantae; phylum Streptophyta; class Magnoliopsida; order Asparagales; family Asparagaceae; genus Agave; species Agave tequilana. The sequence continues at coordinate 122,530 of JAVJIF010008164.1, read as the reverse complement.
GAAAAAGAAAAAGGATTTTCAATTTTACGAATAAGAAATGATAGAGGTGGTGAGTTTGTCAACCAACTCTTCATGACTTATTGTGATGAAAAGGGAATTAAGCATGAAATGTCATGTCCTAGAACTCCACAACAAAATGGAGTAGTTGAACGGAAGAATAGAACTCTTCAAGAAATGGCTAGGACTATGATAAGTGAATATGGGCTTCCTCAATACTTATGGGCCGAGGCCGTAAACACCGCATGCTACATATCAAACCGTATTTATTTGTGTAAAAATACTTTCAAAACCTCTTTTGAAATTTATCATTTAAGAAAACCAAATGTTTCATACTTTAAAGTTTTTGGATGCAAGTGTTTTGTTTTGAACACTAAGGATAATTTGGGTAAATTTGATGCTAGGCTTATGAAGCAATCTTTGTTGGCTATTCTAGTACTAGCAAAGCATATAGAGTGTTTAATAAATCATCTCATACTATTGAAGAATCTATGCATGTTAAATTTGAAGAATCTAATGCTATTATTGAGAATGTTGTAGAGATTGACTCATTAGGTGAGGACATGGAGAAAATTTCCTTGAAGGACTCACCCATCCAAGATGACAAGCAAGAACCCATGGTGAAGTTCAAAAGGAAGTGAATTTGAGATGTCATTGATGGGTGAATTGAACTATTTTCTTGGACTCCAAATCAAGCAAATGTGTGATGGGATTTTCATATGTCAAACCAAGTACTCCAAGAAACTCATCAAGAAATTTGGGCTTGAAGACTCAAAAATTTGCAACACTCCCATGGCCACCACCACCAAGCTTGATAAGGATGACCAAGGTAAGTGTGTTGATATAAAATTGTATAGAAGCATGATTGGTAGCTTGTTGTATTTAACGGCTAGTAGGCCAGATATTATGTTTAGTGTGTGTCTTGGTGCTAGATTCCAATCTTGTCCCAAAGAATCTCATTTAATTGCGGTAAAACACATTATTCGTTATGTTAAGGGCACTATTGGAATGGGTCTTTGGTATCCGAAAACCAGAGAATTCTCAATGACGAGTTTTTCGGATGCCGACTATGCGGGTTGTAGAGTGGATAGGAAGAGTACTAGTGGAACATGTCAATTTCTTGGTAATTGTCTTGTTTCATGGTCTTCCAAGAAACAAAATTCGATAGCCCTCTCAACCGCCGAGGCGGAATATGTTGCGGCGGGGGCTTGTTGTGCTCAAGTCCTTTGGATGAAACATACTCTCCTTGATTATGATTTGCATTATGATCATATAAAAATATTTTGTGATAATACTAGTACTATTCATATGACTAAGAATGCAAATCAACATAGTAAGACCAAGCACATTGAGATTCGATATCACTTCCTTAGAGATCATTTTGAGAAAGGTGATATTGATATTGATTATGTTTCTTCCGATTTTTAACTTTCCGATATTTTCATTAAACCAATTGACTATAATAGATTTTCTTTATATGTGGTGAACTAAATATTTGTGTTGTTGAATAAGAAAGTTTTCTTGCTAACATATCCCTTTTGATGTATGATAAAAAGGGGGAGAAATATGTGTTTTATGGTTTGGTTTATGATTTGGTGTTTTATGCTTGATGGTTGATTGCTTTCAAAAATTCTCTCATAATAAATTGTTTTATACTTGTTTAATATAGCATTATTTGATGGGGACTCCCTTTTATATCTTGTGTTATAGCCTATATGATTTGTCATCATCAAAAAGGGGAGATTGTTGTCCCAAAAGGTTACACCCTCTATTTGTTTAAGTTTTGATGATAACAAAACACATAGAAGCTATTTGGTACTAATAAGTTGTTTAGAATGAGTTTCAGGTTTGTACTAGTCTTGATGGGTTTTTAAGCATATTGTAAGGATAATAGCGCTAAAAGGTAAATGGCGCAAGAGGACGTTTTCATAGGAGAGGAGGCTCTAGCTTGGCGTAACGCAGCTCGGAGACTTCTTTTTCTAGTTGTTTATTTTTTAGTTTGTTAAAGAATAGTGTATAGTGTTGAAGCTCTATATTCCCCACACAAAAGATTTTGTACATGATTTTCAAAAGATATTTCTCCTTTATATAAAATATTTCTATAAACCTATTTTAATATTTGCAAACTCTGTTTTATGTAGTGTACTAAGTCTTGATCAAAATTATTTTTGAAAATTATTAGATCTTCAAAAACATTTTCTGAAAAATATCAGTTTTGACCTGTTGCGGTCGATCGGGCGGTCGACCGAGCTTCTGACCGTTTGGGTGTGTGCATGTGTGCACGTTACCCAGTCGACCGGGCGGTCGACCGAACCCCATGTCGGTCGACCGAGCTTCGGCCGACTGAAAGCACCTAAGTCTCTGTTTGGGACGATCGACCGGGCGATCGACCGTGGGCTGGCAACGGTCATATATTTTTAAAAACCGGTCGACCGGCCGGTCGACCGTGAGCTGGTTTTCAGCCTAAACGGCTAGTTTTTTAAACACGTTTTAAAACGTGTTTTTCTTCTCCAAACGAATTTTAAGGCTGGATTTGGGTCTAATCTTTCCTGATTATTCATAATAACAGTTTACCTTTTAATCCCTACCTTTATCCTATAAATAGGGATGATTAGGGTTGAGAAGAAAATAACAATTTTTGCAAAAGAAATAAGTTTAAGTCTATTCAAAAGAAGTTTTTGCTCTTAGTTTTTGTGCTCAAAATTCTCTCTATTCTCTGAAGTTTTTGATTCAAAACTATCTTCAATTTTGTTTCCTTTTCACTTACAAAACTTTAGCTTTAATCCTATACATTATTCTCTAGGGTTTTTGTAAGGGAAAAGTTTTTCAAAAAGAGTTTGTGGTCTTTGATCACCAAGATATTCTTGTATTTGTGGCTCCACTACCTCTGGACTAGAGGAGTGTGATTGAGGAGTTGGGTACTCCCTTGTGGTTGTAATTCTTTGTGGAAGTTATAGTGGTTTGAATATCCTTCTGGGTGAAGGTGGGGACGTAGAGCTGGGTGCCCGAACCTCGAAACAAATCTCAGTGTTTGTGATTGGTTTATTTGTGTTATTTATTTGCTTTCCATTCATTATTATATTGTCGATCAATACTCTCACAATAAGATTGCATTGCGCACCTCAAACTCTTATTTAGAGGAATCACGAGGAAGGAGTTCAGAGCCCTTCACGGGGTATTCGGCTTCTAATCTTGTTCCGGGTGATCATTGCATCATATCATTTTAAATTTGTGCATTGATTAGCATTATCACCTATTCACCCCCCTCTAGGTGATTTCAGATTCTTCAACTTCAATTCCTATGCTTTATTATACATATTATTTTGGCGCTAATATTCCTTAGTTCTATTAGGCTTTTTAATTCGCTCATGTAATGAATCTTAGTCGGTGTCTCCCAAACCGGATGGTATTAGGGCACCGACGAGAAAACACCTCTAGGACTTAAGGACTCGAGTAAATAAGGCCACAAACTAAGAGTTTTTATTTACAATATGGACCGCTTTTAGGCATGATTATTTATGCTTTATGAGGGACAAATACCTAAGTTAATCATAGAAATTTATATATATATATATATATATATATATATATATATATATATATATATATATATATATATATATATATATATATTAAGGCATAGAATCTTCATTTTTAAACCCTAAGTGTGTAAGTGTATAAGGTTTGCATATTTCATCAAGATAAAAATCATGACTAAATCACTTTTCTAATTTTTCTTCCTAACCTTAGAATTGAAATAAATAATCTTAATTTTGATCAAGTATAAGAAATCCTAATTATGATTCTCTTATTCCTTAATATTAACTTAATTTCCTATAAAAATAAGTTAAAATATTGTTTCTCTTTTCAAAAAGTTTATAAAGAAAAGAATATATTTTTTATTTCTTATTTTTTATATACAAATAAAGAAAAAAACTATGTTAGAACTCTCCCCTATACCTATCTCATGCATTATACTCAATGTTTGAATGAATGCATATATACATAAAAAAGAAGAAAGGGAAGGAAAAATATTACCTCAAGGTTGTGGTTCCGGTGGTGGTCGGATTGGTTTCAACGTTGTTACCCAGTCTAAATAATGTGGATTATCAAGGAACCCATCTTTAATAACCTCTTTTTATTTACATTGTTATACTCTCCAATATGAATAGGATCATGCAAAATCCTAACATGAAATTTATCCCCGTTATATGACCAATTTTCGAATATCATCACCAAGTCATAACTTTCTATACCTTGGTCCAACATTGGAATGTGACTCAGTGTTGTGGTTAATTTGGGCTTGGGAATGAAAGGAACGGGAGCTAATGCTGACTCATATTGACATAAATCAAGTTTGGGTTCAAGAGTCAGATTCGGTTCAAGAGTTTGGTCCAGATCAAAAAATTGAATTCATATTGATTTTTCATCAATGGAATGTGACTATCCAAAATAAGTGGTTCATGTTCAAAATCTATAGGTACGGGAATTCGTGTTGGCTCAAAAATTAGGTTCAAATGGGATACGGATACTGGAGTTAACATAGATTCAAAAAGTAGAATTGAATCACAAAATAGGGGATCGATGTCACAATAACAATCAAGTTCAATTTTATTGAAATGAAAACTTGCCAATTTGTGAACGGTTTGGTATTGGTCAAGTTCAAGATGGTGTGATGAAATTGAATCTAGGTTAAAGTTTTCAAGGCACAATGATTCTGAGTCCCTATCAATATGGTTAGGGAAATCGGGAATCATCAAAGATTGGGTGGGCAGAGTTTTCTCTTTATTATCATTTGTGTTAACCAAACGACTTACTTGTAGTTCTAACATATTGATGGACTGGTTCAAAAATTTTTGGCTTTGAATCAAGTATTCCATACTCTTTTTTAAGTCACTGAGCTCTTCTTGCTGTGGTGGGCTTGGAAAATGGAGTAAGATCTTGGATTTGAGAATTTTGTGAGAAATTTGAGTATGTCGAGACTTGAAATTGTCGCGTAGACTCAAGGAAGGCTTCAAAACTCTTTTCAAAAGAAGATTTTTCTTCTATTGATTGATTTTGATAAGGAGTATTGAAGCTGAATGTTGGTCAGGTTTTCGATAATATGACTCAGGAGAGTTGTATTCTCACTGACTCGTGGTGACGATCATTCCAATCTTATTCATAATACTGGGATTGAGATATATATATTGATTCGGATAAGACCAATCTGACATACTTGGTTGGTTAAAGTTATGGAATGTCGGGCTGGTAATATCCGAGTCAATAGAGGTTGGGGTGAATTATGGATCACTATATGTATTGGAATAATTGTAATTATAATCCATATCATAAAAATATCAAAAAAATAATAAAAACAAACAAATAAATAAAAAAAAAAAACTAGCCCAAGCTAGGGTAGACCTTAGACCTAGACGACTCCTAACTGATTAAACTGTCCACGAGAGGGAGGTATATTACAGAATCTGACCACAAGTTAATCGGCCAGATCAGGGCAAGATTGGTGGGAGGTATCCGCGCTAAAAGCGATGGGCCTAATTAAGCCAAACCATCAGCCTTTGAGATTTCGCCTCTCAATTTCTGACCTTTGACACCGATTTGACAATAGTCAAATTCTAATCAACTTTTCCTTAAGTCAATCTCTTACTGAGGTCGAGATGTCCCTAGAACGTCTACTCAATTTTAATTTAGGCTAAGTTAGTCAGTGAGGAGATGGTTTTTGGGCTAAGAAAGGGTAATGACTTCCCCACCTTATCTTGTTTATAAGACAAGCTCTTAATTCATTGATTAAGTTAGAACCTGCATACAAGAATACAGAATTTCAGAGATACAAAAATAGAAGTGCAAGGTGCTCAATTCTACCACAATAGCAAGTGACTATGCGGGTCGTGATCCACAAGGAGGGACTAGCGATGGAACCTTTTTAGTAAGTTCTCTTTTAGGCTACAATTAATGGTTAAAGTTCCTCTTTAGTTCTTTAAAAAAAAAAGGAAAAATTTAGTTAAAGTTGAATTAGGAAGAAGATGGTAGATTAAGAAGATGGAGAAACTAGAAATGATATGTACAAAGAAATGGAAAAGGAGTGATAAAAGAAATGGTAGATTGTGGTGTTCTAAACTAAAGAATTAAAAGAAAAAAATCTAAAAGTTACTTACCTCATTTGGCCAAATTCTTACCTTGAGTCTTTTGCAATGATGTTACCTTGAAGTGAGGCGATCAACGTATAGCCTATAAGAGTTGATTCTCGTCTCCTCCACATTATATCATCAAGACATTGCAAGTATGAAGTGATACAGAATGAAACTCAAAATCCATCATCATGAGCTATCGGTGGCACTCGCAAAGGCAAAGCTCTTCCGATGCTTTAAGATTCACTTGGATAGCAATTGGTACTAAAAGAAGAAAAGTAAAGAAGAAGAAGAAGAAGAAGAAGAACTAAAACAAAGTCCATATAAAAGGGAAACTACAGATTCGATTTTATAACAATAAGAGAAAAGAAGAAAATCTTATACCGGTGTCACCCTCAGTACAAGTTTCGTTCTCATTCTTCTATGAAACTCTGATCTCCTCTAATTTACATAAATTAAAATTGAAAATTACATGAAAAGAAAAATAAAAACCTACACTACAAAGAATGGAAATGTGGACTAAATTCTATCTCTGCATGATCGTTCCTTTGCCTTTGAGATTGTAGGTATTTATAGAAAAAATGCAAAGGTTAGAGGAGTATGAAGATAGGGAAAGCTGGATATTTCGGAATTTGAATCCTCCCCTTATCTCCAAACTTGATTTGATGTGGATATTCAGTTCTGATCTGCAGTTTGTTGACGTGTTGATTACTGAATATCACTTAACAAATGATAGAATTAGAAATAGTGATCAACATAAGAGTTGTAGCCCTGTAAGTCTTCTTTCTGGATCATCTTGAATTATCACATTTGAGATTCGGTAACGAAAGTTATGATTCAAATATTAAAATATATCCAGTCAGAATCTGAGTCAAACTTGCTTCATCTCATCCGTTGATCTTCTCTCTATCCATTTATCTCTTTGTACTTGATACATCTTTATCTAACTAAAATGAATTTATAAAAATCTGAATTTTACTGGTTTCCATTTGGTGTGATCTTTCTGATTTGCTCTGATCTTCAACTGAACATTTGCCCCAATCCTTGATTTGTTCTAACTACATCTGAGATCATCCTCAGCTAACCAAATAGATCCAGTTAAATCCAATTTTAAATGGTATTTATTTAGTTTAATCCTCTTTCTCTTCATTATTATCTTCTGTAAAATAGATATTTAAGATAAGAAAATTAGCAGATTTATTACACGATAAATGTAGGAGTGTAATGAAAAGAATACAAAATATATGTACGATCACACTCCCACGCCTATCTTTTACTCGTCCTCGAGAAAATCAACAAAACTAAACCAAAGATTATTAGACCACTTTCGTAGGTTACGCGATTGCACTGAGCATGTGCAACAAGCCGTTAAACCTCTAGGTTTCCCATAGAGGACGAGTTTTGTCTCGTGAGGGTTTTTAGTGGATTGCACCCACAAAAATCCATAAAGAAAATGTAACAAAGAGTTAGTATTTTTGAAAAGCATTTTGAAAGAGAAAATTATTTCAAATATTACGGTAAGATTTAAGTAATCTATAAGTTATAAGAAAATTGAAGTTTTCGTTCTTAAACTTAGTCTTTATTCAAAAATTTGTTATCAATCAAAGTAAGGAGTCAAATTGTACTTCTCATCTAATCTATTACTTTACCCTAAGTCATATGCACCTTGTGATCGTGAAAAGTTTGACTAAGGGTTCTTTAACTCTAACTCTTATGCCTTATATATATATATATATATATATATATATATATATATATATATATATATATATATATATATATATATATATATATATATATATATATATATATATATATTGGTGGTATTATTCCTTAGTTCTATTAGGCTTTCTAATCTGCCCATGTAATGAGCCTTTAATCGATGACTCCAAACCAAACAGTCTTAGGGCATCGGGTGAGAAAACACCCCAAGGACTTAGGACTCGAGCAAATAAGGCCACAAAACTAAGGATTTTATTATATGAACCACTTTTAGGCGTGAATACTTATGCTTTATTAGGCACAAATACCCAGCTTAATCAGAGGATATATATATATATTTTTCTCAAACTTATCTAATCATCATTCGCATAAATATTAAGGCTTGCTTAGGCTAAAGCACCTAGCTAATCAATAATTAGATTTGTTTATCCTTTATATTTTTTCTTTTTTTCTTTTATTTTTAAGGCATAAGAATCTGTGTTTTTGAACCCTAAGTGTGTAAGTATATGAAGTGTGCATATTTCATCAAGGTAAAGATCAAGACTAAATTACTTTGACAATTATCTTCCTATCCTTAGAAATCAAACAAATAATCTTATTTTGAACAAGTATAAGAAATCCTAATTATGATTCTCCTATTCCTTAAAATTGACTTAATTTCTTACAAAAAATGTCAAAAATATTTTCAAAAAGTTTTAAAAGTAAAAAAAATGTTAATAATTTTATTATTTTCTTTTTAATAAAAAGAAAAAAACCTAAGTTATGTTAGACCCTCCCCCACACCTATCTCATGCATTGTCCTCAATGTATGAATTAATGCATAGATGCATGAAAAAGAAGAAAGGGAAGGAAAATATTACCTTAAGGTAGTGATTCCGGTGGTGGTCTAATTGGTCCATGAAATGCGGCCCAATCGAATTTTCATGGAGTTCGGAGAAACCCACCAGAAATCTCTTTTATATAACCTACTAAAATGATGTGTATATGAACAATTTTTATTAAAAATTTAATCCCATCTAATTTCCAAATTTCATAATTAATTTTAGAGTCAATTTTGTCAACCGCCTTATCCCAAAATGGAGTGTGAAAAGATGGAATGATTGATTTAGACTTAGGAAGTATGGGAACTAATACCGACTCAAAAAAGTGACTTAAGTCAAGTAAAGGCTTAGGAGTCGAGATCGGTTCAGGAAGTGGGTCCAAATCAAGAAGTTGAAACTCAAGTCCACATTCATTTTCCCACAATAGAATGTGACTTAATATTGGTGATTCATGTTCAAGAATGACAGGTGTGGGAATCAAAACTGATTCTAAAGCATTACTCAAGTCGGGTAACAAAATAGGAGTCAATATTGATTCAGGAATTTGAACTGGATCACAAAATTGAGAATCTAGGTCATATTTCTCATTGAGTTCAATTTCATAAAAATTAGAACTTGCCAATTTGTCAATGGGACTTTCAAAAATATGAAATTGGTCAAGTTCAATATGATGATCATCAAAGATGGGCGATTCAATTTCATTATGAATTGGCATACGATCCAATATTGACTCGGGAAAAAGATTGAAATCAAGTGAAGATACCGGAGTCATAATTGAATCAGGAAGTAGAAGTGAATCACTAAGTTGAGGTTTATGATCATATTCATTCTCAAGTTCAATTTCAGAAAAGGGATAACTTGCCAAACTGTCAATGTCACTTTCAAATTTGGAGTTTGGGCAAGTTCAAATGGTTGTGCTGAAATGGAACCTTGTTTTCCAAAATAACATGACTCTTCGGCTCTAACAGAATGGTTAGCGACATCAGAACTGGCCAAACGGTGAGAATGTAGAGTTTGGACCATCATATCTATGTCATGATTACGAGCGTTTTGAGCCTGAGTTATGGCTTCAAGCATCTTTTCATAGTTGATTGGTTCATCGTTTTGTTGGAATTGGTCTTCAAAAAATGAAGTATTGTTTTGAAATTGTTGGTGAATTTGTGAGTCTACCAGATTTTGTGATTGTTGTTTGGACTCACGCATACTCATTTTCAAAATTGATGATTTTCTATTTTGGACTGGTGGAACTGAGTATGAATCTTGAAAATATTGTGGACAAGGTGGATAAGGAGGACAAGTTGGTTGAAAATTGGACTCAGGGGAGGTGAATCCCCATTGACTCTGTGAAGAGTTGAAATTATTCTAAAAATTATGGTCATAAGATTGGGGGCATGGGTTATATTGATTCGGATAAGACCAATCCGGCACACTATATTGGTTAAAGTTATGATATGCCGGATTGGTAATATTCGAAAAAGAAGTTGGTGTGTAATATGAATTACCATTAAAATTGAAAAAATTGTTATTATAAGCCATATCACACAAGAAATGTCAAATACAAAAGAGAAAAAGAAAAACAAACAAATAAGCAAATAAATAAAAAATTCTAAACTAAGTTAGGGTAGACCTTTGATCTAGACGACTCCTAACTGATTAGACTGTCAACAGGAGGTATATTGCAGACTTTGACCATAAGCTAATCAGCCAGGTCAGGGCAAGATTGGTGGGAGGTCTCCGCGCAAAAGCGACGGGCCTAATTAAACCAAACCACCAGCCTTCGGGTTTCGCCCCTCAATCCCTTTCCTTAGACACTAACTTGGCAGGAGTCAAATTCTAACACCTTCCCCCTTAGGATAATCTCCTAATTGAGTCCGAGATGTCCCTAGGGCCAACATCTACTCAATTTTAGTTAGGCTTGGATTAGTGAGCGAGGAGATTGTTTGTGGGCTAAGGGAGGGTAATGACTTCCCCACCTTATATTGTTTATAGGACAAGCCCTTAAGATTGATTGTACAAGGTGTGCAGGATAAAGAAAAGTAACATTCAACAAGCAAATAATCACTCAAGAATGTTTCCTAAACTATATGTCATGCAAACGTACCTTTTGCTCCAGCGCTCTTCAACAGTAATGTAAAATGTAAACAAATTAGACACGTGCCTAAATGCAAAGTCTAAACCATTTTTAGCATTTAACAAACATCATTTTACTATTGAGGTTAGAAAGTAAATACAGTGAGACAAACAAGGAAATAGATAGCTACAGATATTAAACTTTGCACTACAGCCAACCTGCAAAAAGTACAGGTTAGTAGTTCACTCAGATTGCCACAGGAATGTAGCAAATCTGAGGGCTTCTTGGCTCTACTTTCTTGAGCAGAGCCCAAGGACACTTATATGTCCACTGCAGCAAAAATTCCTTGTTGTCAAACCTGTACACCAAGAACAAAAAAAAAAGTTAACCAAAAACGTAAATCTAAAAAGAGAATAACTTACCGTCCCTCCCCGGCATTGGCGCCAAAATTTGATTGAGTTAGAATCTGCACACAAGAATACAGAATTTCAGAGATATAAAAATAGAAGTGCAAGGTGCTCAATTCTACCGCAATAGCAAGTGGCAATGCGGGTCGTGATCCTCAAGGAGGGACTAGCGATGGAAGCTTTTTAGTAAGTTCTCTTTTAGGCTAAAATTAATGGGTAAAGTTCTTCTTTAGTTCTTTAAAAGAAAAAGAAAAAATTGAGTTAAAGTTGAATTAGGAAAAAGATGGTAGATTAAGAAGATGGAGAAACTAGAAATGATATGTACAAAGAAATGGAAAACGAGTGATAAAAGAAGTGGTAGATTGTGGTGTTCTAAACTGAAGAATTAAAAGAAAAGAATCTAAAAGTTACTTACCTCATTTGGTCAAATGCTTACCTTGAGTCTTTCGCAATGATGTTATTTTGAAGTGAGGCGATCAACGTATAGCCATAAGGGTTGATTCTCGTCTCCTCCACATTATATCATCAAGACGTTGCAAGTATTAAGTGATGAAAATCACCTTGAGGGGGGGTGAATAGGTGATTATGCTAATCAATGCACAATAAAAAAATTTGATGCAACAAGAGAATATAACTATGAAAATGAAGAGCAAGTACAATGTTGCAAAGAAAATGTGAAGCAAGCAATGAATATAAAGTTAGCAAGAATTAAGAGCAAGTAAGGGCCTGTTTGTTTCCCCGCAAAACGCCGCAAAATCGCAAGTCGTAAAATCTCTTTTCCATTTTCTGCTGTTTGTTTTGTTGCAAAACATCTTGTAAAATACAACTCTCATTTCCCACTTGCAGTTGCTACAGTTAAATTTGTGGTCATATAAATCTCACTTTTACACTCAAATTTTCCCACTTGCAACTACTACAGTTAATTTTGTGTCATGTAAATTCTACTTGTAAGACACTCGCAGTCCCAAAGCAGTTACTTGATAATCAATATATAATTTAATATTATTAAATATTTAATATATTTAATATTTTAATAGTGTTTAATTTCTTACCAAATTATTTTATATTTGTATTTTAGTTTTTTATTATTTTTAATATTGTTTTAATATTTAATATTTTATTATTTTAATTTAATATTTTGATTTAATATTGTTATTTAATACTTTATTATTTTATTAATATTTACACCAAATTTCTTAATATTTTATTAGATTTAATATTTTATTAATATAACAATAATACGCTTTAATATAAAATTATTATATATTTAATTTATTTATTTCTTAATATAAATAATTACTTTATTAATATTATAATATACTTTAAAATTATATTAATATTTTATTATGTTAATATTTATTATAATAATATCATAATAATATTTTATTATTAAATTTATAATTATATTTTTCTTTGTTAATTTTATATTTTTATAATATTACAATATTAATATAATAAAATTTAATATTATAATAATCTTAAGTATTTTATAATATTATGATATTATAACTATATTTTATTATTTTTCTTAAGATTTTTCTAATATTTATGTTTTATTAGTATCCTTAAAATTTTATTAATGTTCTTTAGATTTTCTTCAAATTTTATAATTATTTATTTAGTTAATCTTTTAGTAATATTTTACTATTTATTCTAATATTTTATTAATATTATTGTTATAAATAAAATATTAAGATTATTAATTTTTTATCTCAAATTTATTAATACAATTTAATTTGTAATAGTAGATTTAATTTAATAGTATTTATAATATTTAAATCACTGCTACAGTTAATTTTGTGGTCAACTTTTCCACTTATACTTTTACATTACCAACCAAACACCGTAAAACACAATATACTTTACCATTTACACTTTCACTTTATCAACCAAATACCGTAAAACACAATATACTTTTCCATTTACACTTCACTTTATCAACCAAACACCGTAAAACACAATATATTTTCTCTGCTACAGTTCACTTTTTCCATTCTCATTTTATGACTTACGACTTACGACGTTTTGCAACGAAACAAACAGGCCCTAAGAAAAAGTAAACCAAACGCAAACACGAAGAATTTTTCTGAGGTTCGAGCACCCAGCTCTACATCCCCGCCTTCACCCAGAAGGATTTCTAACAACTATAACTTCACAAAGAGGTTACAAAAACACTGGAGTACCCAACTCCACAATCTCAAGTACAAATTCTTTCTTAGTGATCAAAAGACCACAAACTATCTTTTGCAAACGCCTCTTTCCCTTACAAGAGCCCTGTAGTGTAATGGTTAGAATTGAAGCTCAAATAGTGTAAGTGAAAAAAGAAAATGAACTAGAGAGAGTTTAGAAAATAAAACTTCAGCGATGAGAGAATCTTCAGCACGAAAACCAAGGACCAAACTCTCTTGAAAACTTTTGAAGACTTTGAAACTTTTGTATATAGCTTGATTGTTGTTTTTCTTATTCTTTTTTTTTATAAACATAACCCTAATCACCACTATTATAGGATAGGGCTAGGGATCAAAAGGTAAACACATATAATGTCAATAAGGAAGCTTTTGACCCCTAAAATATCCCTTAAATACGTTTAAAAACGAAAAACACAGTTTTAAAACGTGTTTAAAAAACTAGCTGTTATGGCTGAAACGGCTACCTCGGTCGGCCGGCCGGCCGGTCGACCGGGATTCAAATAAAAGAGCCGTTGCAGGCTATCGTTGACCGCCCGGTCGGCCGAAATAAACAGAGAGCAAATGTCTTACAGTCAGGCAGGTTCCAGTCGGCCGCACGGTCGACCGTGAAACATGCACACTGATACACACTGCTGCCAGAACTTCGGTCGACTGGGTCGGTCGGCCGGCTTTACCTGGCACAGGGTCAGTCGACCGGACGGTCGACCGGATCAGGCCAAAAGCTGAAATTGAAACAAAATTTTAAGGGGATTTTGATATGAAATAAATATTTTTGATATGAAACATGTATAATACCTAAAGTTGAGTTTATAAACAAAAGTCTTTGTTTTAAAATATTTTGTATATCTTTATAGGGAATATTTCTAGGAAATGCATGTGCGCAAAAACATGTGTGTTGGAATATAGAGCTTCAATCCTAATCACTATTCTTTAACAAAACTACAAAAGCTAGAAACAAAACTAATGAATTATCTTGAGCAATCTTGAAGTCTTGAGCCATGTAAAGTCTTGCTAGAGCCTTCTCTTCTATGATCCTTCCTTGATGTGCCATAAGACTTCTTTACTTCATGAACCTAGAAGATCTTGCAATAGCTAAACAATGGCTTCCAAATATGATACAAACCTGAAACTTATCTTGAACAAACTTATTAGTACCAACTAGCTCTTATTTGTTTTGTTATCATCAAAATTCTAAACAAATGGAGAGTGTAACCTTTTGGGCCAACAATCTCCCCCTTTTTGATGATGACAAAACAAATAGGCTATGTTAAAAATAAAGGAGAGGTCTAAGCTCCCCCTCAAATTATGCTATATTAAACAATTAAAAAAAATGCCATATGCAAGCAAAAACCATGAAACTAAAGGTATAAAACACTTAAACGGTAAATACAAGAAAATCAAAACACTTGGTAAAAACAAAAACAATACAAACTTATTGTAAAAACAAAAACAATACAAACTCAAACCTGCTCAAACCTTATTTCTCAAACCTTATTCTCTCCCTTTTTGTCATACATCAAAAAGGATAAAAACTTTTAGTCAATAACACAAATATTTAGTTCACCACAAATAAAGGAGAATCTAGCAAAATCAAGTGGTTTAGTAAAAATATCGGCAAGTTGCAAATCCGTTGAAACATAATCAATATCTATATCACCTTTCTCAAAATGATCTCTAAGAAAGTGATACCTAATCTCAATGTGCTTGGTCTTACTATGTTGATTTGCATTTTTGGTCATATGAATAGTACTAGTATTATCACAAAAAAATTTTATATGATCATAATGCAAATCATAATCAAGGAGAGTATGTTTCATCCAAAGGACTTGTGCACAACAAGCCCCCGCTGCAACATACTCCGCCTCGGCGGTTGATAGAGCTACGGAATTTTGTTTCTTAGAGGACCATGAAACAAGACAATTACCAAGAAATTGACATGTCCCACTAGTACTCTTTCTATCTACTCTACAACCCGCATAGTCAGCATCCGAATAACTTGTCATTAAAAAATCTCCTGTTTTCGGATACCATAGACCCATTCCAATTGTGCCCTTAATATAATGAATAATGCGTTTTACCGCAATAAGATGGGACTCTTTAGGACACGATTGGAATCTAGCACAAAGACACACACTAAACATTATGTCCGGCCTACTTGCCGTCAAATACAAAAGACTACCTATCATGTTTCTATACAATTTAATATCAACATTTTTACCTTGTTCATCCCTATCAAGCTTAGTTGTAGTTGCCATGGGAGTGTTGCAAACTTTTGAGCTTTCAAGTCCAACTTCTTTACGAGTTCCTTTGCATACTTGGCTTGACATATGAAATTCCCATCTTGCAATTGCTTGATTTGGAGTCCAAGAAAGAAATTCAATTCACCCATGGAAGACATTTCAAACTCACTTTGCATAACCTTTTCAAACTCCTTGCATAAAAACTCATTAGTAGAACCAAAAATTATATCATCAACATAAATTTGTACAATTAAAATGTCATTATCAACATGCTTAGTAAAAAGAGTTGTGTCTACTTTGCCTTTAACAAAATCATTTGAAATGAGAAAACTAGAAAGCCTTTCATACCAAGCTCTTGGAGCTTGTTTCAATCCGCACAAAGCTTTATCAAGTTTAAAAACAAAATTTAGATGAACATGATCAACAAAACCGGGAGGTTGTTTAACATAAACTTCTTCATTTATAAAACCATTTAAAAATGCACTTTTCACATCCATTTGAAACAATTTAAAATTTTTAAAAGATGCAAAAGCTAGTGTTATCCGTATGGCTTCAAGCCGTGCTACGGGTGCAAAGGTCTCCTCAAAGTCAATTCCTTCAACTTGAGTGTAACCTTGGGCCACTAACCTAGCTTTATTCCTAATGACATTTCCGAACTCATCCAACTTATTTCTAAAGATCCACTTAGTACCAATTATTGGTCTATCGTGGGGCCTAGGAATAAGATGCCAAACTTGGTTGCGCTCAAATTGATTGAGTTCCTCTTACATGGCTAGCAACCAATATGAGTCCGTCTCGGCTTCGAGAATGCTTTTGGGTTCAAAATGAGAAATTAATGCAAAGTTACCACATAAGTCATGGAGCTTGGAGCGAGTAGTTACCCCCTTAGATACATCACCTATAATGAGTTCTTGGGGTGATTTGTAGCGTATCTCCAATCTTTAGGAAGTGGTTGAGAATCTTTCACTTCATCCTTATGAACATCACCAATGGATTCTAACTTTTCTTCTTGAGTGGGTGAGTCCTTCAAGGATAGTCTCTCCATGTCTTCACCTAATGGGTCAATTTCTACAACATTCTCAACAACCACATTAGATTCATCAAATTTAACATGCATGGATTCTTCAATGGTAATGGAAGATCTATTGAATACTCTATAAGCTTTACTAGTAGAAGAATATCCAACAAAAATAGCTTCATAAGCCTTAGCATCAAATTTACCCAAGTTATCTCTAGTATTCAAACAAAACACTTGCATCCAAAAACTTTGAAATATGAAACATTAGATTTTCTAGAATGATACATTTCAAAAGATGTTTTGGTTTTTACACAAATAAATACGATTTGATATGTAGCATGCGGTGTTTACAGCCTCGGCCCATAGATATTGAGGGAGGTCATATTCACTTATCATTGTCCTAGCCATCTCTTAAAGTGTTCTATTTTTCCTGTCTACAACTCCATTTTGTTGTGGAGTTCTAGGACATGACATTTCATGCTTAATTCCTTTTTCATCACAATAAGTCATGAAGAGTTGGTTAACAAACTCACCACCTCTAACACTTCTTATCTTCAAAATCGAAAAACCTTTTTCTTTTTCAACCCTTTTTCGAAAAATCTTGAAATGAGAAAAAGTTTGATCTTTATTTTCCAAAAAGAAAACCCAAGTAAATCGGGAAAAATCATCAACTAAACAAATGCATATCTACTGCCATTTAAGCTTTTAGTTTTAGTTGGTCCAAAAGATCCATATGAATTAATTCTAATGCCTTGTTGACATGATATCCTTGATTGGTTTGAAGGAAGACTTGGTTTGTTTCCCACGTTGGCACGAACTACAAATGCGGTCTTTCTCAATTTCAAGCAAGGAATACCCTTCACCAATTCCTTAGAATTAATCCTAGAAAGATGTTCAAAAGATGCATGTCCTAATCTTCTTATGCCAAAGCCAAGAATTTTCATCAAAAACATTCAAGCATTTAGTAGAACAATCCAAATTAAGCATGTCAATGATATAAACATTATCATCACGAAATCCGGTGAGAATACACTCATTGGTTTTGCAATCAAAAATCTTGCAGGAAGAGTCATCAAAAATAACTTTAAGTCCACGATCACAAAGTTGACTTATACTAAGCAAGTTATGTTTTAAACCATCAACAAGAACAACATTTTATATAATAGGAGATGCACCAATTTGAATGTTACCTATACCGATGATAGTACCCTTGGAGTCATCCCCGAAGGTGACTGTGCCACCTTCCATGTACCTTGATAGGGTTGTAAAGTTGTTGATATCCCATGTCATGTGTCTCGAACAACCACTATCAAGGTACCACCGCTCCTTACGTCTTGGAGCCTTGGTGTGTACCTACATCAAATAGCTTAGGACTTGATTTTGGTACCCACATTTTCTTGGGTCCTAAAGAGTTAGTGCCATGAACCCAAACAAGATTATTTGATCTATTTACTTGGTCATAACAAAACTTAGCCAAATGTCTATTCTTACCACAATAAGTACATCTATACACTCTACCATATTTAAAAGCATAGTGTGTGTGAGACTTGTGAGCATGTGTGGATTTAACATGAGTGTTGTGTAAAGTGTGAGCATGAGAAATCTTTACATGAGAATCTTTAACATGAGAAGTGTGCTTTTTAGAAAACTTTTCTTCAAGTTTCTTTGTGTTAAAAGCACAATCTTTCAAAACCTTCTCAAAATCAACCATTTTAGTTTTTAAAGAAGAAATTTCTTTTTCATCAATCTTAGGAAATTTTGCTTTGCAAGCAACTTTATAAGCACTAAATTTTTCTTGGATAGAAATGAGATTGGAAGAAATTTCATCCTTTTCTTTAGAAACCATAGCAAGTTGATTTTTAAGAAAAGCAACTTCCTTTTCCAATTTTGAACACTCAATCTTTTTATTATCATATGTTTCGGAGAGTTCAACAAAAGCATGTACAATAACTTCTTTAGATAATTCATCATCTTCATCAAGAGGTTGTGGGGTTACCTTTGGTGTGTTTGCCATGAAACACATGTTCGCCGTGTCTACCTCGTTTTCGGATTCGCTTTCCGGATCCCATGTGGCTTTATAGGCTTTCTTTTCGACCGGCTTCTTTGGCTTGAAGGAGGAAGTCATCTTCTTCTTGAAATCTGGGCAATCGGCCATGATATGTTCGGGTTTTCGGCAATTGTAGCAAATAATTCTTCTCTCCTCTTTACCTTCAAATTTTCTTCGGAAGTTGAGCTTGTTCTTCCGGTACATCCTTTTGACGTTTCGCACAAGAAGGGAGAGCTCCTCATCTTCTTCTTCATCTTCTTCATCATCCTCAAGAGTGGATGACGATTTGAATGCTATGGACTTCTTCTTTAGCGGAGCGGCCTCTTCTCTTGCCTTCTTTTCCATCTCATCGGTCTTTTAGTTCCTGATGAGACTCATGAGGTCCATTTCATTCTTGTCGTTCAATTCTTTCAAGGTGGTGGCCTTTATCTCCCATGATGAAGGAAGAGCCCGAATCACTTTTCGCACCTTTTGTTCATTGGAAATATCATCACCTAAAGAAGAAAGAGAATTGGTAATTTTAGTAAACCTTGTAATCATGCAATCAAAGGTTTTATCATCAATCATTTTAAAAGATTCATATTGGGACCTTAAGAGATCTATCTTAGCTCTCTTAACTTGTGTAGTCCCCTCGTGTGTGACCAACAAATGTTGCCAAATCTCATAGGCGGATTGGCAATGTATTACCCGTGTAAGGTCATCCTCATTCAAGGAAGTTAGGAGGGAGTTTTGGGCCTTTGAATTAGCCTCATATTCTCTAAAGGTAAAGTCGGACCATGTGCTTTCATCACTATCGGGTCTAACATAGGGTTTGGTCAAGGCTTTTGCAACTAAGCTACCTAGAGATTGTAAAAAGATAGTCATCCTAACTTTCCAAATAGGGAAATTAAGTCCATCAAATTTAGGAGGGGTTTTGATGTTATCGGCCATGTTTACTAGTGTATGAATGAAAGAATGCAAATGTTGATTAGCAAATTTTTAAGGATCTCTCTAAGGATGTTAAGCCAAACCTAGAGTCCAAGCTCTGATACCAATTGAAAATCACCTAGAGGGGGGGTGAATAGGTGATTATGCTAATCAATGCACAATAAAAAAAATTTGATGCAACAAGAGAATATAACTATGAAAATGAAGAGCTAGTACAATGTTGAGAAGAAAATGTGAAGCAAGCAATGAATATAAAGTTAGCAAGAATTAAGAGCAAGTAAGAACAAGTAAACCAAACGCAAACACGAAGAATTTTTCCGAGGTTCGAGCACCCAACTCTACATCCCCGCCTTCACCCAGAAGGATTTCTAACAACTATAACTTCACAAAGAGGTTACAAAAACACTGGAGTACCCAACTCCACAATCTCAAGTACAAATTCTTTCTTAGTGATCAAAAGACCACAAACTATCTTTTGCAAACGCCTCTTTCCCTTACAAGAGCCCTGTAGAGTAATGGTTAGAATTGAAGCTCAAATGGTGTAAGTGGAAAAAGAAAATGAACTAGAGAGAGTTTAGAAAATAAAACTTCAGCGATGAGAGAATCTTCAGCACGAAAAATAAGGACCAAACTCTCTTGAAAACTTTTGAAGACTTTGAAACTTTTGTATATAGCTTGATTGTTGTTTTTCTTATTCTTTTTTTTATAAACATAACCCTAATCACCACTATTTATAGGATAGGGCTAGGAATCAAAAGGTAAACACATATAATGTCAATAAGGAAGATTTTGACCCATAAAATATCCCTTAAATACGTTTAAAAACGAAAAACACAGTTTTAAAATGTGTTTAAAAAACTAGCTGTTATGGCTGAAACGGCTACCTCGGTCGGCCGGCCAGTCGACCGGGATTCAAATAAAAGAGCCGTTGCAGGCTATCGGTCGACCGCCCGGTCGGCCGAAACAAACAGAGAGCAAATGTCTTACAGTCAGGCAGGTTCCGGTCGGCCGCACGGTCGACCGTGAAACATGCACACTGATACACACAGCTGCCAGAACTTCGGTCGACTGGGTCGGTCGGCCGGCTTTACCTGGTACAGGGTCGGTCGACCGGACGGTCGACCGGATCAGGCCAAAAGCTGAAATTGAAACAAAATTTTAAGGGGATTTTGATATGAAATAAAATATTTTTGATATGAAACATGTATAATACCTAAAGTTGAGTTTATAAACAAAAGTTTTTATATTAAAATATTTTGTATATCTTTATAGGGAATATTTCTAGGAAATGCATGTAAGCAAAAACATGTGTGTTGGAATATAGAGCTTCAATCCTAATCACTATTCTTTAACAAAACTACAAAAGCTAGAAACAAAACTAATGAATTATCTTGAGCAATCTTAAAGTCTTGAGCCATGTAAAGTCTCGCTAGAGCCTTCTCTTCTATGATCCTTCCTCGATGTACCATAAGACTTCTTTACTTCATGAACCTAGAAGATCTTGCAATAGCTAAACAATGGCTTCCAAACATGGTACAAACCTGAAACTTATCTTGAACAAACTTACAACTAGCTCTTATTTGTTTTGTTATCATCAAAACTCTAAACAAATGGAGAGTGTAACCTTTTGGGCCAACTATCTCCCCCTTTTTGATGATGACAAAACAAATAGGCTATGTTAAAATAAAGGAGAGGTCTAAGCTCCCACTCAAATTATGCTATATTAAACAATTAAAAAAAATGCCATATGCAAGCAAAAACCATGAAACTAAAGGTATAAAACACTTAAACGGTAAATACAAGAAAATCAAAAATACTTGGTAAAAACAAAAACAATACAAACTTATTGTAAAAACAAAAACAATACAAACTCAAACCTGCTCAAACCTTATTTCTCAAACCTTATTCTCTCCCTTTTTGTCATACATCAAAAAGGATAAAAACTTTTAGTCAATAACACAAATATGTAGTTCACCACAAATAAAGGAGAATCTAGCAAAATCAAGTGGTTTAGTAAAAATATCGGCAAGTTGCAAATCCGTTGAAACATAATCAATATCTATATCACCTTTCTCAAAATGATCTCTAAGAAAGTGATACCTAATCTCAATGTGCTTGGTCTTACTATGTTGATTTGCATTTTTGGTCATATGAATAGTACTAGTATTATCACAAAAAAATTTTATATGATCATAATGCAAATCATAATCAAGGAGAGTATGTTTCATCCAAAGGACTTGTGCACAACAAGCCCCCGCTGCAACATACTCCGCCTCGGCGGTTGATAGAGCTACGGAATTTTGTTTCTTAGAGGACCATGAAACAAGACAATTACCAAGAAATTGACATGTCCCACTAGTACTCTTTCTATCTACTCTACAACCCGCATAGTCAGCATCCGAATAACTTGTCATTGAAAAATCTCCTATTTTCGGATACCATAGACCCATTCCAATTGTGCCCTTAATATAACGAATAATGCGTTTTACCG
This sequence comes from Agave tequilana, assembly GCA_038442645.1. Taxonomy (NCBI): domain Eukaryota; kingdom Viridiplantae; phylum Streptophyta; class Magnoliopsida; order Asparagales; family Asparagaceae; genus Agave; species Agave tequilana. Next base: position 100,472 of record JAVJIF010008164.1, on the reverse strand, counting down.
CAATAAGATGGGACTCTTTAGGACACGATTGGAATCTAGCACAAAGACACACACTAAACATTATGTCCGGCCTACTTGCCGTCAAATACAAAAGACTACCTATCATGCTTCTATACAATTTAATATCAACATTTTTACCTTGTTCATCCCTATCAAGCTTGGTTGTAGTTGCCATGGGAGTGTTGCAAACTTTTAAGCTTTCAAGTCCAAACTTCTTTACGAGTTCCTTTGCATACTTGGCTTGACATATGAAATTCCCATCTTGCAATTGCTTGATTTGGAGTCCAAGGAAGAAATTCAATTCACCCATGGAAGACATTTCAAACTCACTTTGCATAACCTTTTCAAACTCCTTGCATAAAAACTCATTAGTAGAACCAAAGATTATATCATCAACATAAATTTGCACAATTAAAATGTCATTATCAACATGCTTAGTAAAAAGAGTTGTGTCTACTTTGCCTTTAACAAAATCATTTGAAATGAGAAAACTAGAAAGCCTTTCATACCAAGCTCTTGGAGCTTCTTTCAATCCGTACAAAGCTTTATCAAGTTTAAAAATAAAATTTGGATGAACATGATCAACAAAACCGGGAGGTTGTTCAACATAAACTTCTTCATTTATAAAACCATTTAAAAATGCACTTTTCACATCCATTTGAAAAAGTTTAAAATTTTTAAAAGATGCAAAAGCTAGTGTTATCCGTATGGCTTCAAGCCGTGCTACGGGTACAAAGGTCTCCACAAAGTCAATTCCTTCAACTTGAGTGTAACCTTGGGCCACTAACCTAGCTTTATTCCTAATGACATTTCCGAACTCATCCAACTTATTTCTAAAGATCCACTTAGTACCAATTATTGGTCTATCGTGGGGCCTAGGAACAAGATGCCAAACTTAGTTGCGCTCAAATTGATTGAGTTCCTCTTGCATGGCTAGCAACCAATATGAGTCCGTCTCGGCTTCGAGAATGCTTTTGGGTTCAAAATGAGAAATTAATGCAAAGTTACCACATAAGTCATGGAGCTTGGAGCGAGTAGTTACCCCCCTTAGATACATCACCTATAATGAGTTCCTTGGGGTGATTTGTAGCGTATCTCCAATCTTTAGGAAGTGGTTGAGAATTTTTCACTCATCCTTATGAACATCACCAATGGATTCTTACTTTTCTTCTTGAGTGGGTGAGTCCTTCAAGGATAGTCTCTCCATGTCTTCACCTAATGGGTCAAATTCTACAACATTCTCAACAACCACATTAGATTCATCAAATTTAACATGCATGGATTCTTCAATGGTAAGGGAAGATCTATTGAATACTCTATAAGCTTTACTAGTAGAAGAATATCTAACAAAAATAGCTTCATAAGCCTTAGCATCAATTTTACCCAAGTTATCTCTAGTATTCAAAACAAAACACTTGCATCCAAAAACTTTGAAATATGAAACATTAGATTTTCTAGAATGATACATTTCAAAAGATGTTTTGGTTTTTACACAAATAAATGCGATTTGATATGTAACATGCGGTGTTTACAGCCTCGGCCCATAGATATTGAGGGAGGTCATATTCACTTATCATTGTCCTAGCCATCTCTTGAAGTGTTCTATTTTTCCTGTCTACAACTCCATTTTGTTGTGGAGTTCTAGGACATGACATTTCATGCTTAATTCCTTTTTCATCACAATAAGTCATGAAGAATTGGTTAACAAACTCACCACCTCTATCACTCCTTATCTTCAAAATCAAAAAACCTTTTTCTTTTTCAACCCTTTTTCGAAAAATCTTGAAATAAGAAAAAGTTTGATCTTTATTTTCTAAAAAGAAAACCAAGTAAATCGGGAAAAATCATCAACTAAAACAAATGCATATCTACTGCCATTTAAGCTTTTAGTTGGTCCAAAAAGATCCATATGAATTAATTCTAATGGCCTTGTTGACATGATATCCTTGATTGGTTTGAAGGAAGACTTGGTTTGTTTCCCACGTTGGCACGAACTACAAATGCGGTCTTTCTCAAATTTCAAGTAAGGAATACCCTTCACCAATTCCTTAGAATTAATCCTAGAAAGATGTTCAAAAGATGCATGTCCTAATCTTCTATGCCAAAGCCAAGAATTTTCATCAAAAACATTCAAGCATTTAGTAGAACAATCCAAATTAAGCATGTCAATGATATAAACATTATCATCACGAAATCCGGTGAGAATACACTCATTGGTTTTGCAATCAAAAATCTTGAAGGAAGAGTCATCAAAAACAACTTTAAGTCCACGATCACAAAGTTGACTTATACTAAGCAAGTTATGTTTTAAACCATCAACAAGAACAACATTTTTTATAATAGGAGATGCACCAATTTGAATGTTACCTATACCGATGATAGTACCCTTGGAGTCATCCCCGAAGGTGACTGTGCCACCTTCCATGTACCTTGATAGGGTTGTAAAGTTGTTGATATCCCATGTCATGTGTCTCGAACAACCACTATCAAGGTACCACCGCTCCTTACGTCTTGGAGCCTTGGTGTGTACCTACATCAAATAGCTTAGGACTTGATTTTGGTACCCACATTTTCTTGGGTCCTAAAGGGTTAGTGCCATGAACCTAAATAAGATTATTTGATCTATTTACTTGGTCATAACAAAACTTAGCCAAATGTCCATTCTTACCACAATAAGTACATCTATACACTCTACCATATTTAAAAGCATAGTGTGTGTGAGACTTGTGAGCATGTGTGGATTTAACATGAGTGTTGTGTAAAGTGTGAGCATGAGAAATCTTTACATGAGAATCTTTAACATGAGAAGTGTGCTTTTTAGAAAACTTTTCTTCAAGTTTCTTTGTGTTAAAAGCACAATCTTTCAAAACCTTCTCAAAATCAACCATTTTAGTTTTTAAAAAAGAAATTTCTTTTTCATCAATCTTAGGAAATTTTGCTTTGCAAGCAACTTTATAAGCACTAAATTTTTCTTGGATAGAAATGAGATTGGAAGAAATTTCATCCTTTTCTTTAGAAACCATAGCAAGTTGATTTTTAAGAAAAGCAACTTCCTTTTCCAATTTTGAACACTCAATCTTTTTATTATCATATGTTTCGGAGAGTTCAACAAAAGCATGTACAATAACTTCTTTAGATAATTCATCATCTTCATCAAGAGGTTGTGGGGTTACCTTTGGTGTGTTTGCCATGAAACACATATTCGCCGTGTCTACCTCGTCTTCGGATTCGCTTTCCGAATCCCATGTGGCTTTATAGGCTTTCTTTTCGACCGGCTTCTTTGGCTTGAAGGAGGAAGTCATCTTCTTCTTGAAATCCGGGCAATCGGCCATGATATGTCTGAGTTTTCGGCAATTGTAGCAAATAATTCTTCTCTCCTCTTTACCTTCAAATTTTCTTCGGAAGTTGAGCTTGTTCTTCCGGTACATCCTTTTGACGTTTCGCACAAGAAGGGAGAGCTCCTCATCTTCTTCTTCATCTTCTTCATCATCCTCAAGAGTGGATGACGATTTGAATGCTATGGACTTCTTCTTTAGCGGAGCGGCCTCTTCTCTTGCCTTCTTTTCCATCTCATCGGTCTTTAAGTTCCCGATGAGACTCATGAGGTCCATTTCATTCTTGTCGTTCAATTCTTTCAAGGTGGTGGCCTTTATCTCCCATGATGAAGGAAGAGCCCGAATCACTTTTTGCACCTTTTGTTCATTGGAAATATCATCACCTAAAGAAGAAAGGGCATTGGTGATTTTAGTAAACCTTGTAATCATGCAATCAATGGTTTCATCATCAATCATTTTAAAAGAATCATATTGGGACCTTAAGAGATCTATCTTAGCTCTCTTAACTTGTGAAGTCCCCTCGTGTGTGACCAACAAATGTTGCCAAATCTCATAGTCGGATTGGCAATGTATTACCCGTGTAAGGTCATCCTCATTCAAGACAGTTAGGAGGGAGTTTTGGGCCTTTGAATTAGCCTCATATTCTCTAAAGGTAAAGTCGGACCATGTGCTTTCTTCACTATCGGGTCTAACATAGGGTTTGGTCAAGGATTTTGCAACTAAGCTACCTAGAGATTGTAAAAAGATAGTCATCCTAACCTTCCAAATAGGGAAATTAAGTCCATCAAATTTAGGAGGGGTTTTGATGTTATCGGCCATGTTTACTAGTGTATGAATGAAAGAATGCAAATGTTGATTAGCAAATTTTTAAGGATCTCTCTAAGGATGTTAAGCCAAACCTAGAGTCCAAGCTCTGATACCAATTGAAAATCACCTAGAGGGGGGCTGAATAGGTGATTATGCTAATCAATGCACAATAAAAAAAATTTGATGCAATAAGAGAATATAACTATGAAAATGAAGAGCAAGTACAATGTTGCAAAGAAAATGTGAAGCAAGCAATGAATATAAAGTTAGCAAGAATTAAGAGCAAGTAAGAACAAGTAAACCAAACGCAAACACGAAGAATTTTTCCGAGGTTCGAGCACCCAGCACTACATCCCCGCCTTCACCCGGAAGGATTTCTAACAACTATAACTTCACAAAGAGGTTACAAAAACACCGGAGTACCCAACTCCACAATCTCAAGTACAAATTCTTTCTTAGTGATTAAAAGACCACAAACTATCTTTTGCAAACGCCTCTTTCCCTTACAAGAGCCCTGTAGAGTAATGGTTAGAATTGAAGCTCAAATAGTGTAAGTGGAAAAAGAAAATGAACTAGAGAGAGTTTAGAAAATAAAACTTCAGCGATGAGAGAATCTTCAGCACGAAAACCAAGGACCAAACTCTCTTGAAAACTTTTGAAGACTTTGAAACTTTTGTATATAGCTTAATTGTTGTTTTTCTTGTTCTTTTTTTTATAAACATAACCCTAATCACCACTATTTATAGCATAGGGCTAGGGATCAAAAGGTAAACACAAATAATGTCAATAAGGAAGATTTTGACCCATAAAATATCCCTTAAATACGTTTAAGAACGAAAAAAACAGTTTTAAAACGTGTTTAAAAAACTAGCTATTATGGTTGAAACGGCTACCTCGGTTGGCCGGCCGATCGATCGGGATTCAAATAAAAGTGCCGTTGCAGGCTATCGGTCGACCGCCCGGTCGGCCGAAATAAACAAAGAGCAAATGTCTTACAGTCAGGCAGGTTCCGTTGGCCTCACGGTCGACCGTGAAACATGCACACTGATACACACTGCTGCCAGAACCTCTGTCGACTGGCTCGGTCGGCCGGCTTTACCTGGCACAGGGTCGGTCGACCGGACGGTCGACCGGATCAGGCCAAAAGCTGAAATTGAAACAAAATTTTAAGGGGATTTTGATATGAAATAAAATATTTTTGATATGAAACATGTATAATACCTAAAGTTGAGTTTATAAGCAAAAGTCTTTATATTAAAATATTTTATATATCTTTATAGGGAATATTTCTAGGAAATGCATGTGCGTAAAAACATGTGTGTTGGAATATAGAGCTTCAATCCTAATCACTATTCTTTAACAAAACTACAAAAGCTAGAAACAAAACTAATGAATTATCTTGAGCAATCTTGAAGTCTTGAGCCATGTAAAGTCTTGCTAGAGCCTTCTCTTCTATGATCCTTCCTTGATGTGCCATAAGACTTCTTTACTTCATGAACCTAGAAGATCTTGCAATAGCTAAACAATGGCTTCCAAACATGGTACAAACCTGAAACTTATCTTGAACAAACTTATTAGTACCAACTAGCTCTTATTTGTTTTGTTATCATCAAAACTCTAAACAAATGGAGAGTGTAACCTTTTGGGCCAACAAGTGATACAAAATGAAACTCAAAATCCATCGTCATAAGCTATCGGTGGCACTCACAATGGCAAGGCTCTTTCGATGCTTTAAGACTCACTTGGATAGCAATTGGTACCAAAAGAAGAAAGTAAAGAGGAAGAAGAACTAAAACAAAGTACATACAAAAGGGAAACTACAGATTCGATTTTATAACAATAAGAGAAAAGAAGAAAATCTTACACCGGTGTCACCCTCAGCACAAGTTTCGTTCTCTTTCTCCTATGAAACTCTAATCTCCTCTTATTTACATAAATTAAAGCTGAAAATTACATGAAAAGAAAAATAAAAACCTACACTACAAAGAATGAAAAAGTGGACTAAATTCTATCTCTGCATGGTCGTTCCTTTGCCTTTAAGATTGCAGGTATTTATAGGAAAATGCAGAGGTTAGAGGAGTATGAAGACAAGAAAAGCTGGCTATTTCTGAGTTTGAATCCTCCCCTTATCTTTAAACTTGATTTGATGTGGATATTCAGTTCTGATCTGCAGTTTATTGGCGTGTTGATTGCTGAATATCACTTATCAAATGATAGAATTAAAAATAGTGATCAACATAAGAGTTGTAGCCCAGTAAGTTTTCTTTCTGAATCATCTTGAATCATCACATTTAATATTCGATTGCGAAAGTTATGATTCAAATACTAAAATATATCCAGTCAGAATCTGAGTTAAACTTGCTTCATCTCATCTGTTGATCTTCTCTCTATCAATTTATCTCTTTGTATTTGATATTATCCTCGATTGATGTTTAGCTAACCAAAATAGATTTATAGAAATTTGAATTTTACTAGTTTCCATTTAGAGTTATCTTTCTGATTTGCTCTAATCATCAGCTGAACATTTGCCCCAATCCTTAATTTGTTCTAACTAGATATGGGATCATCCTCAGCTAACCAAATAGATCCAGTTAAATTCGATTTTAACTGGTATTTATTTAGTTTAATCCTCTTTCTCTTCATTATTATCTTCTGTAAAATAGATATTTAAGACAAGAAAATTAGAGATTTATTACATGATAAATGTAGGAGTATAATGAAAAGAATACAAATATATGTACGATCATTCATTTTAGTGCGTGTGTGCATGTTTATAGCTAAATAACACTTAAGTAATAAATCATACAAGTGTGTTTGTAAAGCTGCATGCAATGCAAACGTACCTTGCTCCACCACTCTTCAATAGTAATAAAAAAAGTAACAAAAAAAACAAAAGCCCTAGAATGTAATGTCTAAACATTTTTAAGCATTTACGAACAACCAAGTTTCTGCTAAGATTAGAACAGTATAAGATTAAGTTAAATAAGAAAAATAAACACTATAGAAGACTGAGAATTGTAATTCAAATAACCTGCACTAAAACAGATTAGTAGTTATTCTTACTATGCCGCTGATTGAGATTTTGAGATTTTACCTGCATAAAAAATATAGAATTTTAGAAAAAAATAATAGAAGTGCAAGGTTCTCATTTCTACCGCCATAGCAAGTGGCTATGCGGGTCATGATCCTTAAGGAGGGACTTGCGATGGAAGCATGTTGTAAGTTCTCTGTTAGCTCACTTAAAATGGTTAAAAGTCTTTTTGTTCTTTAGAAAGAAAAGAAAAAAATAAGTTATGTTAATTTGTGAAAGTGGTAAATAGGAGGAGATAGTGATTTTGGGAAATGGAAAATTAAGTTTAAAGAAAGAAATAAAAATAGTAAAGAAAATAGAGTTATGATTGGAAATGTTTTAAACTAATGGATTAAAAGAAATGAAGAAAACCAAAATGAAATACTTACCTCCTTTGGCCAAATGCTTACCTTGATTCTTTGACGACGATGTTATCTTAAAGTAGAGGCGATCAACACATAGCTTATAAGAGTTGATTCCCGTCCTTTTCACATTACATCATCAAAATGACACAAGTATGAAATGATACAGACTGAGACTAGAATCCATCGTCCATGAGCTATCGGTGGTACTCGCAAAGGTAAGGCTCTTTCGATGCTATAAAACTCACTTAGATTGCAATTGGTAACAAAAGAAATAAAGTAAAAAGAAGAAGAAGAACACGAAAACAAAAAAGAACATAAAAATCTGTACCTTTTGATTACATAGAGAAATGATGAAAGAAAGGAGGAAGGTTACATCGGTGTCACTCTCAACATAATTCTCTCTTACTTATATGAATTTTAGTCTACCCTATGTTTATAAAGAATAAAAATTACATTAAAATAAAAATAAAAAGCTACACTAAATTAGAACAAAAATTGGTTTAAGAATCTATCTTTGCCTAATCGTCCCCTATGGCCTCTGAATTTGCAGGTATTTATAGTAAAAATGGAAAAAGAAAGAGCATCTGAAGATAGGGGTGTTTTCCATTTAAAATTGATTTGGAAGAAAACTTACAAAAGAGATTGAGGAGCAAAATTACAAGTAATAAAAAGAAGAATTACAAGTAGATCTCCTCTGAGATTTCTGGAGAAGTGTACCGGTAGGAATCTGATCAGCGCACGATCACTTTATCCCTTTGACGATGCAATCAATCAGGTGATCAAACTGCCTCCTAGTAAGATTTCCCTCTCACTTGGTTCGGGGAATCAGAGAATTGAAAGCAGAAGATCAGTATAGCCTTTCGCTAAGAATTTTGCTCTTTACTTTTTCTAAGCCAATCTCCTCTCTGTCCGTCTATCTTCCTTGGTTCAACAAGGGACCATTTATAGCAAATGTGGGGTATAACCGCCCCCTTGAATTCAGCAAAGCTGAATTAGTCTTTAGCTTCACGCGAGGCTTGCAAATAACCTTACCATGAAGCTCCTTGCGAGCTTCTGGCGAAGCTAGAGGGTTCTTGTGAACGCCTCTTGCCGTTATGGCTTAATTGTCTCCACTTAATGTGGGACAAAGTGGGCGGATGTAACCGCCCGCTTAAAGTGGCGTTAATCCCACTAAATTAGTGGGTTCACATATTAATCCCTCGTGGGATTTTGAAACGGTCAATTTGATGACCTGGTAAACCTCACTGCGGAACTAGATCATGCGAAGCTAAGACTTGGCTCATAGCTTCAGGTGAAGTTACCTTCAGAGCCTCGTGTGAAGCTAAGACTTAGCCCATAGCGGAGCTAAACCAGCTAGGTATAAGGCTTCTAGCGCGAAGTTCCTGAATCAGCCTCTAGCGGGGCTAAATGGGTAGTTTCAAGCGAAGCTAATAGTTAGCCTCAAAGCGAGGCTGCCAAGGAAGCCTTAGGCGAAGCTGTTAGCTCCATGCGGAGCTATGAAGTTTACCTTGAGCTTATGCTAGGCTAAGTATTGAGCTAACTTAGCGTCTTAGGCCTGCTTAGGTCCCTCCAAAGACAACTTTGGCTTACTATCTGCTTTACTGGATCAGTAATGTCCATATTACTGCCTTGTCTCTGGTCATTATCTTGTCTTTGACTTATCTTTTGTAGATGTCGATAAGTTAGACTTCATTTAGACCGGTTGAAGATAAATGCGGGAGTTCTGTCTTTTTAGAGTGTAAACAAGACCCCCTTCAAAGTTTTCATAAATCTGCAATGGAATAGTTCAGATTTCAAAATACTTTAAACTGCTTTGATTGATGATCAATGGTACATGAATGTGAACGTCGCCTTGGTGGTTGAGTTCAAGTTCGCCTTTAGCCCCACTTTCAGGCTGGAATAGGTTCACCGAAGAATTGTAACAATCCGCTTCCGTGTAGCTTCGCTCTTCTGGGTAGCTTCGCCTTTGGGCTTCCTAAAGTAACTTCGCTTCAAACTGGGTTGGAATATGAGCATTGGCCTCGTGCTCGCTGTGATGGAGCAACATTTCGTTCCTAAATCTAACCGATTTTGCAAGTTACGAGAGAAATTACTCCCTTTTTTGAGGTTTGAATAACTTCCCGCGCATTTACGAGGGAGATCATTCCCTTTTTCAAAGTTAAATTAACTTCGTGTGTATTCCCAAGGGAGATTATTCCCTTTCTCAAGGCCAAGCATTTGAATGCTTTAACTTCACCCACGCTCCCAAGCTTGAAGTGGTAGCGGCGTGGTCCGGCCATGAGGCTTATAAATAGGATTCTTGTAGTCCTTCTCAGAGAAACATACTTCTCCCTTTCTATGAGGTTTGTTTATGAACACTACCCATTGCTCAAGTAAGGAGACTGAGGTCCCTGAAGTAGTGGGGACTCTCACTCTGGCTATTACCCGATCAAGAAATGGTGAGCTAGAGTTTATCTACCTTAATTTTCTTAGCTTTGCTAGCTATCTTAAGGATTAAATTCACTTGGTCTTTGCATTTGGCTGACTTTCGGAGAAGGGTTTCAACCCTATTTTCAAGCTTCCCGGTGAAGCTAGCATTCTTGCCTGATCAGGCAAAGGATCTTTCCACACGAAGTTCCTGCCTTGATCTGTTAAATCTGCCATATAGGCGAGGGTTATGACTTGGCCTCTTCAAGGTTGAGCCAGTCTTGCCATATAGATGGGGTTAAGGCTGCGCCCTTCTGGGCCAGTCTAGCCTAGCCATATAGGCGACGCTAGGACTTGGTCCTTTTTTAGGCTTCTCCAACCTAACTGCCTGGGGCGGGGCTAAGACTTGGCTTATGCTAAACTGTTCTAGCGTTGCCATGCAAGCGAGGCTATCCTCTGCTTATCTGAAGCTTATCCTCAGGACATAACAGGGCTGATCTGTATAGCTTCGCCCAAAGAATAAAACTTTGACTTAGCATTTTGTCCCTTTCATTTTTTTTATTTAATGCTAATTTTTTTCCTGTTTGCATTGCAGTGAACTGTGCTCCCAATTCTTTCGTCATGATGAAGGAGAACAAAAACTTGACCCTTGATTTTCAAGTTGAACCTTTGATCATAAGTAGGAGGAACATACTAGAGCAGCTGATACGCGTTCCAAGAAGAGGCCAACAGTCACTTATCCGAGATGATCCACTTCGGGAAGGGGCTGGTAGTCGCTTATCTGAGATGATCCACTTCGGGAAGGCGGACGTTACCAGTAAGATCTCGGATCCTTCCTTTACCAATTTTGATCAAAGAAGATCTAGCTCCTTGATGGTAAAATCTGCCATTAAGAGAAGGATTACAGCCTTGTCAAGGAGGAAGACCTTTCGTGTCCAGTTGGTCTGGTGGTCTTGGGACGGCTCATCATCCTAAAAGTAGATAGGATAACTTGTACGTTTTTGGAGCAAAGACTCTATTATATGAAAGACAATTTTGATCAATGTATCTTTCCTTTTGAACCAATAAAATTTTACTTTTTTGCTCATTTACTTTGCTCCCTTTCTCTTCACTTTGAACTTCGAAAGAAGCTGGAATGGACTGGCTTAGGTAAGCCTTTTCCTGAAGAGGTAAGAAAAGCTCTTAGCGGAGCTAAGCTTCCAGTGAAGTTGAAGACGGATTTCCAGCTAAGTCAGGAACGAGCTTCCAGCGGAGCTGGCACAAAATTTTTGAGAAGCTAAAGATAAGCTCTTAGCGGAGCTAAAACTGAGCTTTTAGCGAAGTTAATCAAGCGTTGCGCAAAGTCAACGCTGAACCTGCAGCGGAGTTAGCCTTTGGCGGAGCTAAAGCAAGGCTTCTCCGGGAAGGCGCTTAGGCGCCATTTCAAATTAATTTGAAATGACCGCTTGCGCTTCTTTTTAGGAGGCGAAGTTAGACAATTTTATGTCTATGAAAGCCCGGTGGGCTGAAAGAGAAGATCATCTTCTCTTTTAAAAAACTCTTCGAATTTTCAGAGAGCGAAACTCTCTCTCTCTCTCTCTCTCTCTCTCTCTCTCTCTCTCTTTCTTCTTCTTCCTTATTCGAATTTTCAGAACTTCTCAGTTCTTCATGGCCCCCAAACAACGTGCAGGCAAAGAGGCAGCCACCTCTGCTACGGAGGCGCCGTCTCCTCCTCCGACCATCGAGCGGCCCATAGCGGGTAGGGAGCATTTCCCTTTTTTCAGAGATTTTCATCTCTTTTCGAAGCCGTCCACTGGCTATTTCATGGTGAATCCAGAGTAGTTTACCATAATCCAGTGATCTCAGGGAACTATACTCCCTTAATTTAAATCTACCAAATTTTTAGGGGATTTAATTCCCCTTTAATTTCGTGAATTGAAATTTAGAAACCGAATGGTTTCTTCTCCAAGCTTCTATGTGAAGCTAGCCCTTAGGGCTGTTCCCGCTCCGTCAATGGTAGGGTGCGAAGCTAGTTCTGGAAGCATAGCTGGAAAGAGGATTTTAGAGTCCTTAGAATAACTTTAGGCACAAGTGCCTTTCCAGTGAAGTTAGCCCTTGGGGGTTTCTTTGCATTCTGTTCAGTGACAGAACGCAAAGCTAAGCTTCTGGAACGAAGCTAATCACTTAGTGATTTTCTACACTCTGCCTTCGTGCAGCGTTCGAAGCTGAGCTTCAGGGCAAAGCTAATGCTAGGCTGGCTTCGCTCGGAGAGCAAAGCTATGTCTTAGAAATTTTCTTTTTTTGCTTTAGCTTTCTTTTTCTTTAGCTAATGGACTAATATAGTTTCTTCTTGCTTTATACAGTGCACTATACTCCGAGACCATTGAACAGCCTCTTTGGAACAGTCAGGGGATTGGATGAAAATGTTAGCCTATAATTCCAGTGACAAGCCTCATTATTCAGCGAGCAGAGCGCTCCTGGCCTGGATGCCCTGATCCACGCCGGAGATCAGCATACCATGAGAGTATCTTGACTACTGCTCCCCACGAAGATTATGACCATAAGATTTACTGGAAGTCTGACTTCATGTTTAGGGATGCAGCGCCTGATACCGATCATCAGCTGCTGGCTGAGGAAGGGCAGTGGATCTTCAATCTGGATGGCGAGAAGTATTATCTCCCATCTGGCAAGCGTCATTTCCCGCTGTCTTTCTTCCAATGCGTGACGAGGCCTCAGAAGATGAAGTGGCAAGTGATTCGGACCACTAACTCAGTTCATGTGGGTAAATTGACAGCTACGTCTCCCGGATATACAAAGGCAGGTCCTCCTCACTGCATATTGGGTCTTCACCCTAGAAACGTTCTCCAAGACATCCCGGTGGGGAAAAATCCCGCTATGACTCAAACCTTTGGAAATCAGTTCTTCAAAGTCCACAACACTATCTGGCAATTGATTTTAGGACCCCAGGCTGGATTCATCCTCCCAAGGCCAGGTGGAGGGACTTGACTCTATACGTCTTGGCCCATTTTGGAGAAGATTTAAGGAGGCTGGGACTTTATGAGGCTGTCAGAGCAACTTGCTATGGTATTCAGATGAGCGTAGCAAATTTCTACGCCATCTTTGAATTATACTGCCCTGCTACAGGGACTTTCTTTACCCCTATAAGCGAACTGGGCATGCCTTTGCATGAGATGTGGGAAGTCTCTGCTCTGCCAATGGGATCTCTCCCCTATGAAGAATACTTCCCATGCGAGGCAGAATTGGCACTTCTGGAGAAGCAGGAGCCCGCCCTGTTCGAGACTTACCGAGAATTGATATGCCATTTTTACATCTGCTCGCGTATGCATGGGAACCATAAGGGAGTTTTGAGCAATTCGAAGAGCTGGGGGAATTATCTGTTCCCCAACCTGGAAGATGCTCCTGAAGCGGCTCACTGCGGGATTGCAGACGAGGACATCTTCTAGAGGATGAAAGAGCATTCCCAGGGAGATATTGTCTTGGAAGAAGACGATGGTATCTATAAGAAAGGTGACATTCTCTGGAGCTTCTATCATCAGGCCCGTCAACCGATATCGCGGAAAGTACTTTTGGCCAGATTTTTATCAGTTTGGTTGAAGAGATGTGTAATGCCATCTCCTTGTAGCGACGTCGTTCTTCTGACTGTCTTATTGCCGGTCGTTTGTCTAGTCTACGGTCGCTCTCTTGGACTTCTTCTAGCGATAATGTGCTGTATCTAGTGGGGCCTTCGTGCGTTAACGGAGGCTTTCTGCAGGCCACCAACGATGAAAAGGGGGAAGGGCACCATATTGCCCCATGACAGACCAAACCCCAGGATCGGCTTGCCATATACCTACTTGATGGCATGGTTCGCTCTTCACTACCCAGCTATTATTCAAGCTGGTGAAGAGCCTCCAGAGGGTGTCCGAATGGCGCTTCTACACCAATTTGAGGGATCTTCATGGTTACGGACTTATGTGGCCACGGTCCGCAAGCTGTTGTGTCGGTACGACGTCTATAGTCTCTTCCGATGCTTCCCCTACATTCGCAATGTGGGCTATGGCGAGGAATTCAAGAATGTGGGAGATGGGAAGATGTCGCTGAGCCGAGGGATCTTCGAATGGCTGGTTAGCATCCGGCTATCTCATCTGGTGTACAGGAGCGGGGATACCTGCTATTTGGAGCCGTATGTCCCCAGTCAATTTGCTCATCAGTTCGGGTATGACCAACTTTATATTGATAATCCGAACACTAGCCTGGCCTTCATGGGGAGCCTTATTGATGGTGCTCGCACCTGGCGGTTCTTCATTGATGGCTGTACTGAGGCACGATTGTGCATGCCGTTGAGGACCCCAAACCTACTGATGACTTGGGGTTCTATCAATGGTACAAAACTTTAAACTCCGCGCCTACCAAACTTTCTATTAACTCTTTTGGCGTGAAGTTGATCTCCTAGCGACTGAAGTAAAAAGTCACTGAAAAGGGTGAGGGCAAAAGGGTCCGGGTGTCAGGCCTACCAGAGTTCGTCGCCATTGTCGATAGTGAAGCTTTGGACGCGAAAAGTCCCCACTTTGAAGGAGTTGCAGGCACTGAGGTTCCACCAGATGCTCCTGGTAGGGTAGGCACAGCCCCTATGGAAGACGTAGAGGTGGAAGAGGTGGAAGAAGAAGATCCCGACGTCCACTTCAAAGGGAAGCGACAAGGTCAGTCTCGTAGGAAGAGGGTGGTGAAGAAGCCTCGTGGCTACACTCCCACCGTTATTGCAGAGGGTGAATCAGTTGTAGTGCCTCCTCCTCCTACCCCGTTAGTTTTAAACTATCGGCGCAGAAGCAAATGACTGATAAAGCTATTTCCGGCCTGGGTAACATGTACTTATATATTTCATATAGCTCATCCGTTTATCCTATGATTCAGGAACCGAGACTGCAAGAGAACCAAGAACTGAGGAAGCAGGAGAACAGGGGGATTATTATGATCCTTTGTTACTTATAAGGAAGGTGACGAGGCTACCTACTTCGTCATCTCAGAAGATTCCGGAGGTGACGAGGCTGACGTTGGTCCTTTGGATGCTGGGACCTCGAAAGAGAGTCCAATGGCTTCAAGCTCTATTGGATGGACCACAGAGGCCTCGGCGAGCGAAGATGAGCCGGATGTTCCTCCCGCAACTGCCAAAGTCTCTTCTATAGAGCCTGGCAGAATTAGCGCTGTCATCGAGGGAGTCCTGAGAGAGACTGTTGCTGAGGCGGTATCGCCTCTTAGTAATACTTTGATTTCTTGTAAGCAATCCTCCCCTGATATTTATTATGTATTGTTTTCAACAAAGTCTTTTTTTAGGTGTCCCGCCTTTTGGTGCATCGACTTCAAGGGGATCAGCTGATCTTCGCAAGGGAATCAGGGGTAAGACAAGTACTTCAGCCGCAATGAACGTTGCCGAGTTGGATGTCTTGTATCACGACCTTCCATCTTATCAGCCTGAGCCTACCGGTGGAGTTAAAGAGGCTGAGGAGACGGTGGCTATAGAACTAATCTCACTCCCAACTGAATCGCTAGGTGAGATGCTGGTGGTTTCTTTGACGCCACCTACCCTGACAACCACTGGGCTGAGGATAATTACCAGCCCTACGTCTCTGACACTAGTTGTCGAGCCAGTTCTTCCTGAAATAGTTACCAGCCCTACTTCCATCGTGGCCGGTGTACTGGTTTCAATGAAGACTCCTCCTAGATCACCGGTGATCCCTCATCTTTCTCCAGCCAGTGCTTCTGTCATTTCCACTACCGTTATGATAGTGAAACTGGTGGAAGTTTTATCTTTAGGTACTACTCGCTCACCAGGAGTAGTTAAAGCCGAGCAAGAATTTGTGGCCGAGATGGTTGACAGCTTCTACAAGAGCCTAAAGCGACCTGTCGCTTTAATCTTAAAGGGCTCAACTACCTCTTTTTCTTCTCTGAAGGTGGTCCTCTCTCGAAATATTGAAGGCATCCGAGACTTCGGAGGGGACGATCAGGCTGCCGCATTGGAGCTTCTGGTGGAGAGGCTTGAGAAGGACGTGGGCGAGTGGCACCACCTTAACAGTTTGGACTTGGTCTCCTCAGTTGTTGAAGAGCTTGAACGTCTTGTCGCTCAAATGCGTTAGGCTCATCTTGCAGCACAAGAAGCAGCCAAGGTAATATCTTCAGATTTAAAGTCCTTGGAAACAAGGAGAATAGAAATTGAAGATTCCATTGATGCTTCCACTAGCGCTCTTCTTGATGCTGAGGATAAAATTGAGAAGGCCAAGGAAATGATCAAGAGGGCCAATCTTCTTCTATCCAAGGTTGAACCGGTGCGCCTTGAGGAGACCGCTTGGCTGGAGCAGCTCAAAGCTCAAAATGATGAAGTCCTGCAGTAGGAGATAGCTCAGAGGGTAATTTTGGCTGAATTTGAGGCTCGTTTGTCCCAGACGGCGAACTTTAATAAGGCCAAGTTGAGATCGCAGGCATTCATTAGCCCTACTGAGGAGAGGAAGAACAGGCTGGCCATCCTTGAAGAACGAAATAAGTCTTACAAAGCACCCTCATAGCCTGTAATCCATGTATCCCCCTTTTGAATTAATAAAAATAATTTTATTTGACTCCTTTGTTGTATTTCGAACTTGTTTTATCTTCTGAGTTTGTAATAATCTTAAGTTATATTATAACCCTCAAAAGAAAGGACTAATCTATGCAGAGGTGATAAACTGAACATGATAGAATTAGTCATTTGATGGATTATCACCAATAAGAAATGACACGATTCAAACCTTGTTGGGATAAAAATAGGACAAAGTGAATTTGATGATCTTTACTGTTCAGAGGTAAACATTAACATGACAGATTAAAGACTATCAGACTTATGAATTGGTCGTGTTGGATTAGACACCAGAATGAAGTATAGAATTTGTCAGTTAAAGATGACAAACTAGCAATGATTAATCGAAATTTTGCCATTCAGAGGTGACGACCAGGACATGATGACAAAATGGAGGTGAATCCGATTTTAGAGACCCGTCTATTCAGAGGTAGTAAACTGAACATGATAGACTAAGACACACTAAACTTCGAATCCGCTGCCAGAGGTAGTCGTATTAACTTGGCAGCTAGTTCACAAGGGACTACAAGGATAGATTAGATCTGAGGTCCTATTGGTTCAGAGGTGGTTGACTTGATATGGCCAACTAAGGGATCTCAGATGTGCAATCCTTTATTCAGAGGTTTAGTATTAACATGATAGTAAGAACTCCCGGCCTTGATAGAGGATAGGAGAACAAAGTTATGGACTTATCCGTTCAGAGGTGGTTGACTAGACATGACAGTTAGAGTACCATACAAGGGAGGAATCTAGGCATTAATCGCTTCAGAGGTAATATGAACATGACTGATTGAAAGTTGCTAGACTTAGAGACATGCCGTTTAGGGGTGGCGAACTGGACATAACGGCAAAGGGATAGTCCCTACTGGACTGAAAGATGAGACTTGGTTATCTGTCAGTTCAGAGGTAATATGAACATAACCGATTAAGAAACCATTAAGATCAAGATTTCTACCGTTCAGACGTGACAAGCTGGAGATAATGGTAAAAGAAATAATCCCATCGGGGGAAATAAGACTTGATCGTAAATTCCGTGGAAAATTGATATCTCCTTTGGATGTTATTTGGAAGAAGTTATGAGAGGTGTATTGTTAACGTGACAACTAAGAAAATCTATTGGGGACTGAGAGGGAAATAATCGACTTTGAAGAGAGTCTACTAGAGACTCGCTGGGGAGCTAAGAAATATGAATCTCATGAAAGATTATATGTCAGAGAACTCCGTGGGGATTTAGAACAAGATTTGTAAAATAGCCTGTTAGAGGTGAAATGTTAACGTGACAAGGATTTAGTTACTGTTGAGGTGTTTGAACATAACAGCAATTTTGAGTGACCCGTCATTCTTTTGAAGAGAATGATAAGGGGAGTTTAATTTGCTGGGGATATTGACTAGATTCGCAGGGAAGTTGGTTTTATCCGCCGAGGAGTATGTTAGAGTCTTACTACCAGAGGTTTAATGTTAACATGATAGGTTTGACTCGTCATTTCGCCAGGGAAATGAATATCTTCTTATGTCGTCCTACCATTCCATGGATGGGAATTGGTAAGTGATTTTGGAGAGGAATCAAATGAGAACAGGTCCCTTAGGATTTTTAGCAAATCCTCAGCTGTCAACGGATTTGATATGCCTTTACCAACTACCCTTTGAGTTGGCTAGCCATGCTATTCTCCTCAGCATGATGAGTTGTCGAGGACTTATGTTGGGCTTAAGGGCCAACATTTTCCTCTATCCTTAGCCATTAGAGGTGTTAGATCATTTCGCTACTTTGAGTAACGTAATGCCTCCCCTGGGTTTTTACTCTGTAGGTGAGCTGGGGATTAGAGGAATGGACACAAATTTCTCGAGATTTTGATCTAAAGAATATCGTTCCTCGTGGACTCCCTGTCAATCCTTATCTTGTTTCCATATTGGAAAGATTCTGCAGAAGGATGCGTCACGAACCTTCTTCAATGAGTTCGGCTTGACAAGTCTTCAGCTAAACTCCTTTGATCTTTCATTCGATCGGTCACCATGTTTTTGATATGAACGTGAAAATGGTGGAAAGGTTCTGCAAGAGAATGCGTCACGAACCTTCTTCAATGAGTTTGGCTTGATAAGTCATCAGATAAACTCATTTGTGTTTTTCATTTGATCGGTCACCATTTGATCGGTCACCACGTCATGATATGAATGTGGAAACAGTGGAAAGGTTCTACAAGAGAATGCGTCACGAACCTTCTTCAATGAGTTTGGCTTGATAAATCATCAGATAAGCTCATTTGATTGGTCGGACCTTTTATCATTGGGTCGAGCTTTGATCGATCGAATAGAAGCAGGGAGGTATGCCACTACTGTATATAGAAAAGTCAGGCTAAATAAACCATCTACCTGAAACTGTTGTTTAGGCATGCTTGACTTCAGAACATGACCTATTCTTCTAAGTTGAAGATAGGTACATGTTTATATACTAGAGAAGAGTGACAAGGCTAAAATAATTTGACACCTTGTTTCTTCTTCAATGTCACCGGTGTTCGATCGGCTCGGCACTAGTCGACAATGAATTGAGAAGAGTGATAAGGCTAAAACTGAAGTTCATAACCTTGGTTCTTCTTTGATGCAACCGGTGTTCGATCGGCTCGGCACTGGTTTATGGCAATATGATCCCGTTAGAGAAAGAAAGGAGCGCTCTTTCCAAATATCTTGGATCTGAAGTTCCTGATCAGAGGTGTAATGTTAATCTGATCACAAGAAGGATCCTATCAAGGATAATATTTCTTTAAGACCCTGTCGTTGATCGGCATCATGGGTGTATCACCGTCTGGGATTATAAGGTGATATACTCCATTTGAGTAGACGGTTTCTATCATGAACGATCCTTCCCATTTAGGTTAAAATTTGCTTTGGTTTTGTGCGTCATGGTCATTGGTCGTCTGACGGCTAAAACCAAATCTCCTTTTCGGAAAACCCTTTGCTTAACCTACTTATTGAAGCCTTCGAGATTCGAGTTTGATACAACTCAATATGTTATTGAGCTTGTAGTCTCTTCTCATCTAGGGCTTCGAGTTCTTGAAGACGTAACCGAGCATTGTCCTCCTTTGTCATTCTGGTCATTAAGGCAACTCGTAATGACAACATCTGGATTTCTAATGGTATGACTGCTTCACACCCGTATACCAGAGAAAAAGGTGTATTACCTGTGGTTCGGTAGGCCCAAAGACATTCACCGAGCTTCTCATTCCAGTCTTGCTTATTTGATGAAACAAATCTTTTCAGTAGCTTGATAATTGTCTTGTTGAATGCTTCCGCCAAGCCATTAGCAGCAGGATTATAAGCGGTTGATGCAACATTCTGAATTCGGTACTTATAACAGAACCGATAGAATACCTGGCTTACAAATTGGGGATCATTATCATGGATAATCTGCCTAGGGACACCAAATCGATGAATGACATGGTATTTGATAAAGTTGGCCACATTGGAAGTTTTAATTTCAATAAGTGGAATAGCCTCTACCCACTTTGAAAAAAAGTTGGTTATTGCTAGGATAAACCGATGACCTTTTATTGATGAGAGGCTGATAGGCTCTATGATATCGATTCCCCATACTTCGAATGTCCACGAAGCAACAGTCGGATGGAGCAACTCCGGAGGCTGATGTATAAAGTCTGCATGGATTTGGCAGGCTTTACACCTTTGCACATATTTGATGGCATCAGCTATCATGGTTGGCCAATAATATCCAAGCCTATGCAATCGATCCTTGGTCTTTGGACCTGGTTGATGAGCTCCGCATATTCCGTCTGTGCCTCTTTAAGCACTTCTTGTGCCTCCGAATTAAAAAGGTAACGGAGGAGGATACCGCCATATGAGTAACGGTAGAGTGTCTTTATTATTGGATCATAGTAGAAACGGAGGGACCTTCGTCTAATAGATGCCGCTTCTTTAGGGTCGTCCGGCAATATATTATGCAAAGCATAGTCAATGAGGGGAAATCGTTAATCTCTCGGTTCGAAGTCCGTTGAAGTTATATGGACTTTCTTGGTTTCAACACATGTTTAGGACAAACAAGGTGTCGAGTAGCCACTGTAAGATGATACGTTGTGTCGATCGATATGGCCAATGTAGCTGCTAGTGCAGTGATCAGCAAAAAGCAAGCACAAGAATAAGTAAAGAAATATGGGTTGATGTTACTGCTTTTGCGATTCTTCCATCTAGCAAAGTGGCTATACGGGTCGTATCCACAAGAAAGCAGAGCGATGAAAGTTTGATGCGGCTTCTTTGTTCAAGAAAAGAGAAAGTTCTTTGTTTCAAATAAAGAATTGAAAAATGAAAACAAGTTGGTTTCAAAAATTATTTTAGAATAATTTAGTAGTTTGTAAAATAAGATTTTCTTAATGGTAAAAACGCATGGCTAACTTTTTACTAAGTGCTCCCATTAATTTCTAACTTCTTGAAGATGTAGCTCACGATGGATCATAGGCAAGCATAACCCTTATGCATAGGAACTATTCACGTGAAAATCGAGTGAAAGTTCTTCCTTTAACTTAGCTTTACACGGTAAAAACTTGGACATTCCTTATCAAGATCCAATAGAAGGCGAGAATACGGGAAGACACAAATCCACTAATGGTATCGGCCAAGTTAAAAGGAATATCTCTACTTACAAAGACAAGCAAAGTTTATAATCTATAGATCATCAAAAACACGTTAAGCATGAAATATAAGAGAGCTAATATTTGTAGGTAAGTTAGAGTTAGAACCCTCATCTTAAGATGTCATAGCTCTCATTTGCACAAGGCTTGTTTGACACTATTGACTCATTTGGGTTATCAATCAAGTTATTAGAGATTAGTGGGTTAGTAGTTTGTTAGCCATGCAATGAAAGAGTTAGTTAGACATGGTAGTAAAGGAAACAACAAGAAAGAAGAGGTAAAAAGAAAAAGAGTTACACTAAAATAAAGAGATAGAAGCAAATGAAAACAATAAGTAAATGGAAAGAAGAAAAAGAAGTAGTTACTTATATAAACTTGTCACCTTCAAATACAACTTTTACACACTCTCTCTCTTTCACTCTAATGGCTAAACTAACTAGAAGAAGAAGAAAACATAAAGCAACTACATCCTAAAAACAAGATAACAACAACTTGCTAAAGCTCTGGATATCTGGATCTTCAGAACCCCAGGGGGGTTTTATAGAAACCACGGGAAAGGGGGCCAGGGAAAACCCCAGGCCCAAAGCACGGGCGCGACCACGCCCGTACGGCCCCGAAAAAGCGGCCCGGGCCACCTTTCCGCGGCCTTGCCAAGGCGGCGCGCACCTAGCTTCCTGCTGCGTGCCGTCCCTTCTATCTCCTGTCAGCTGGATCTTCTAGATTTTGAATTTGGTCTCCTTGAATTAACAGAATCTCCTACTAAGGTCAATGGCTACTTGGTAGGCTTTTAATCACCCATTAAATGGTGATTTAGGGTCTTCTTCTTTATTGCACATCCTGAACCTAGGATCAAGCAAGTAAAGCTTTATTAGCAGAATTTAATACAAAATAAATATGCAGATATGATAAAATTATGCAATATTAGAGACTAATCATGCATCTAGAGCGTCGGTCTTAGTATTTTGGGATCGGGACACATGACCGATGTAAAAGCCATCAAATAAATTAGCCATTTTGCTGATTGCATGATAATAAGGTACCAAATCTCCATGGCGGACCTCATATTCTCCTTTAACTTGATTAATAATCAGTTTTGAATCACTATAAGCTTTGAGGTAGCGTACCCCCATTTCATGGGCGAGCTGAAGGCCAATGAGTAGAGCATTATATTCTACCACTTTGTTAGAACATGGTTCCGTCAATGAAAACATCCTAGGAAGGACATGGTTTTGTGGTGAGATAAATACAACCCCCACACCAGCAATGATCTTGCCTTTATGGTCTATTCTTGATGCTCCATCAAAAGAATATTTGCCACACTTCATCCTCTGAAATCATATTAGATTCGAAAATCTCATCTTGAATATCTTCATGAAGTTTTGAGCTTTTCGGAACCGGATGAGCAGCTAGAAAGTCTACAAGCGCTTGGCCTTTAATTGCCTTCTGAGGAACAAAAAGCATGTCATACTGAGACAAAAGGATGGCCCACTTAGCTAATCTTGAATTTAGTGATCCTGGTTTTGTCATGAGGAGACGCAAAGGATTCACTCTGGAAATGACATGTATGGTTTGGCCAACCAAGTAATGTTGTGTCTTTTGAATACAAAGACAAGGGCTAAGCATTCCTTCTCAATAGGATTATAGCGAGATTCAGCCCCTATCATAGTCCTGCTCAGATAATAAATGGCCTGTTCGTGGCCATCATTGTTCTTTTGAGCAAGCAGAGCATCAAAATAATGGTCCATAGCTTTCACATAGAGAAGGAATGGTTTTCCTAATGTGGGAGCCACTAAGACCACAGGTTTAGTGAGGTATCTTTTGATATTCTCTAAAGCTTCTTAACATGTTTTATCCCATACAAAAGAGACATCCTTTTTTATGAGCCGGTTGACGGTTGACAGCGGCCTGAGAGATTTGCGATGAATCTTCTGATGTATGCCAGTCAACCTTGCAGACCCCTAAGCTCTTTGAGATTCTTAGGTGGATACATACTCTGAATAGCTTTAACCTTGTCTGGGTCGAGATGAATTCCTTTTGATGTAACAATGAATCCTAAGAACTTGCCACTTGAAACCCTCCAGAAGGATTTTGTTGGATTCATTTTCAGCTGATGGGCTCGCATTATATCAAACATTGTTCTTAGATCCTGAAGGTGATCATTCTTATGGCGACTTTTGACGGCAATGTCATCGACATAGCATTCTATTGTCTTTCGGAGGTGCTCGTGGAAAATTGCATTCATAACCCTCTAGAATGTTGCTCACGCATTCTTTAATCCGAAGGGCATGACAGTATAGCAATATATGCCTAATGGTGTCCGGAATGAAGTATGCTTCTCATCCCCTGGGTACATCTTGATTTGATTATACCCTGAAAAGCCATCCATGAAAATTATTCTCACGAATCTGCAGGTATTTTCAATCATGACATCGTGACGGGCAATGAGAATTCGTCTTTAGGGCAGGCTGTATTGAGATCGCGGTAGTCAATATAGATCCGAATTTTTCATTCTTCTTAAGAACTGGAACAATGTTAGCAACCCAATCTGGATGCTGTTCCTCCCGTATGAAACCACATGCGATGACTTTATGGACTTCGCTTCAATAGCTTCCATAATATCTGGGCGAAATCGTCATTGTTGTTGCTTGATTGGCTTGGTTCAGGCTTGATATTCAGATGATGCATGGCTACTTACGGATCAAGTCCGGGCATATCTTCATAGTTCCATGCAAAGACATCGATATACTCTCTTACGAGTACTATCTATTCTTCTTTCTCCGTAAGTGATAAGTTCTCACTTATAAAGATGGGTTTAGGGTGATCTTGACTACCCAAGTTAACTTGAATCACCTTGTCCTCAGTAGGTGGTTTGCGTTGTTCGAACCGCTTTTCCCACTGGAAATACAGTTACTGAGCCCATGGTTCAACATCAATAGCTTGCCCAGGCTCTAATTGATTGCTCAAAGTCATATTAACGGAGAGATTCTAGAAAATTGTTCCCACACTAACATCTTACTCCCACTCGGAGGAAGAGGCGGAGCGTGACGGGATCGGTTTGTTGTCTTCAGATTGAAATGATGTAGAAGGTGGAGGTGTAACATATCCCAACCCCCTGCGTGTTTTATCATAGTAATTTGCCGGTTTTCCTTTCGGCACGAAATTATGTAGAAAACCACGTCATCCTTTTTCTGAAATTCAGGCCATTTTCACGCTGCAAGCTGTATCCCATTTTTCTCATCATATGCTGCGCTGATCGTGCATAATGAAAAATTTGTGGGAGCTCTGAGTCTGAACTCGAATCTGTGACCATAGACCTTCGTAGTCGGGCTTTACCGAATACTATCAAAAATTGACTCCTTTTGGATGGAGGAACCACGAAGATGGACCCTTCCACACATTTCACAGATGTACTTGGTATGCTTGGTTTATGTAAGGGCATGTGTAGATAGCTATTGACGACAGATTTAAGCAATTTGACACTCGCAGGATAATCAAAGATAACATTGTCATTAGTTACCCATTCATCATCATCCTCAGAGGGAATATTACATTGAGGATTATTGAAACATGCTACAATTGGTTCATCGACCAAAGTAGCTGGCGTGTCTCCTCCAGACTCTGAATCTGCCTCATTGCCACTGTCATCATTGTCAAGCTATGATTCTTTTGATGTTTTACCGATTTCCTGATATAGGAGAGCATCAGTAAAGTAGTTTCCACCCCTTTGAACGGTTATTTCTCAGCGAACACCATTCGTACCGTTGAATCATCTTCCACGTATTTAAAGCACTGGTGCAGAGTAGAGAGAATGATCCAGTTAGCATGGATCCATGGTCGTCCTAGCAACAAGTTGTATGACGTGTCAGCGTCAATGTTACGCGTTAATGATGTAACACGTCACTTCTGATTTCAGGTTCCCGATTCGGCAACGGAGTCGAATATTTTCGAGTGGATAACTACTCCCTGCGTTAAAATCATATATCATGGTAGTGGTTGCAGACAACCGATACAGTGGTATGCCAAGGAATTAGAGGAGCCTTTTGGGAATAATGCTAAGTGCGGATCCTAGATCAACCTGTACTCTATCAATGCACGTCGAGCCGATGTATCCGGTATAGTACAAAAGTCGATCGTGTTTGTTATCCTTGAGGAGCATATTTTCAGCTGTGAAAGTAATAGCAGGTACTTTCACTGTACATGATGACATTCAGAACACGAGGGTTGAGTGCCGTTTCTAGGGATTTCTGAAATATGTGTCAAAAATGATTCTGATTTAGCCAGTGCATCTCTGAGTGCCTCTCTTGTCTCTTTTGAGAGGCGAAGCAGCTCGTGTATGATGTACGAGCTGGGATATTAGCCAGTTGGACCAATATGTCAAAGCGAAAAGGGGCGTTAAGTCCCAGGCCTGAAGGTTTCTTCAGGACATGGTCAAACCGGACTTCTTTCGGCTTCTCTTTTCTCGAGGTCAGGACTGGGGCTGGAATGGGTACTTATACTGACGGCATTTGCTGTTATGTCTCGTCAGTAATTTTCTCATATTGTTTTAAATATGATTTTCCTGATCGAGTACCCGTTGGCTGAGGTACATCAGCCTGCGTTGTGCAAGCATGCCTCTCACTTTTAGAATCAGTAAGAGAAGCTGTTGTCACATTGCCGTCATCCGGCAAGACAAGATGACATTGCAGGATTTGCCCTTCGACTTGGATTTCTTTGAATCCCACTGTTCATCTTGGGTGAGATCTGGGTGTATCCACATGATTTTCCCCGTTTTCAATGTCAAGGGAACGAGACCAATCTCTTGATATTTAGCTGAAGAATCATTTATCTCCAGCTGTGCTTCAGGGATTGGAAAAGACCCATCAAAAACTATGACTTTTGGGGTCTTGCCGAAATCAAGGGTTACCATGTTTGCAGTAACTTTTTTTTGTTCTGACTTTAGAGTTAGAACCCCGGCATCGTCCAAAGCCTGAATTTTGTCCTTGAGGATAAAGCACTTGTTAGTAGGATGATGTATCATCCTATGAAAAAGATAATAATTGGGATCGTTTGTGCATCCCACTTTGTTAGGGCGTCGAGCCTCTAACAGCTTCAATTTATTCCCTTTTTGGAGTAGGTGGAATATTGTAACCACCTGCTTGTCTTTGAAGGAGTATTGTTTTAGAGGAAACTTAAACTCCTGATTGTTGACATCGCACTTCTTGGTCTTCAGAGGAACGTTCCCTGATAATTCGACGGACGCAGTCTCTTTCCCTTTGGCTTGGGAAGACTGTGCCATATCGTCGCGCCCTTTATTATTCATACCCTATTTGCCTTTAGGGGTAGATGGTTCAAACTTTTTAGCCGACTTTTCGGCTATTTCAGCTTGTTCAACTAATTCTTTCCATGTATGAGCTTTGACAGCTCCCATACGAATCTCCACTTGGTTCAGAAAATTATGCCTACATGTCTGCAAGAGCATGGGCAATGGCATCCCTGCTGGGCACATCAGAGATAAGTTTCTGAACCGCTCAATGTAGTCACAGATAGATTCTCCTTTCCTCTGCATGGTGGAGAGGAGTTTATCCATGGTTACCTCGGTGTCGTCCTCGTAAAATCGAGAAAGGAATCGAGTCTCTAAGTCAATCCAGGAATTGACAGAGCCTGGAGGAAGCTTCAAAACTAGTCAAATGCTACCCCCTTCAAGGTACCAATGAACAATCTGGCCATGATAGCATTATTATCTATAACATTACCAGTCTGAGACCGGAAGTAATAGCTATGCTAGTTTGGCGAGCTTTTACCATCATACGTATGTAACGTAGGTGGCTTAAACTTTGGAGGATATGGTACTGAGTCCCACTCGAGTGGATAAGGACGTGTCATGCCTGCCTTCTTCAATTCATCCCTCTGAGTTAGGGATGCGATTTGAGCTTAGATGCGTTTAAGAACTTCAGCATCGATGGAAGAACTTTCCTTTGACTTCTCAGCCTTAGGTTGCTCATCATCATTATGTTCTCCTCATTATGATTACTCCCGGCATCATTGTTATTTCGGTTGGTGAGGAGTTGAGCGAGCATCTGTTGAATGTTGTCCAAGGCTTCTTACTGGGCCTTGGAGGTTTGTTCTTGAGCTTCCAATCGTCAACAGAGGTCATCATTACCGTTATCGGCCATATACACCGACACTCTGTCCGTTCGCACCGAGCTGACTGTTACTGAAGAGGCATACCCACTATCTTTCCCCTCATTCAGACCATTGGAATACCCTTTTCAGTGGTTCTGGTGATATTACTCCAGTCGAAGAGGATGGCTGCTCATAATTGTAGGGTATTGCCACCCTATATCTGGTCTTCTGGAACACACCTTCTCCTACCAAGACTTGGCCTAAGCCAGGGCTATAGTCTGGGTCTGGAGAACTGAATTAAGGGGAGTTAGCACCATGCGATGCTCGTCTGCCCCTATGCGTTTCATGTCCCCTTCCTATCATGTTGACGGATGCAGAGGGCATGTCTAGTAGACTTCACGATTTGCTCCTTTTGTGATGCTTAGTAGGAGCTCGCACCGATAGTCGATTAAAAACTGACTGTCAGTTTGGAAGGGTGGCGGGCATCGATCCTAGTGGCAATGGACTGAATGGACCGTCACCAACTGACATCCCACTTGTTCACAACAAGAGGGAGAAGTATGAGTAGTTCTAACTTCTGTTTGTTAGTTAGAAACTCTCATACATCAGTGTTAACCACGCTTACGCGAGGTTGCTCGAGTCGGAGACTTTTAGCCTTGAGGCTTCTACTTTTAGGTGATTTAGAAATCACCTCATCATTTGTATTAACTTCGCTTAGCGAAGTTAGACTTGTAGCTCCGCCACGAGGCGCGAACTTAGTACTAGAAGATTTTGAGAGCGAAGTCATAATGACTTCGCTTTTAGCACACTGTGGTGCTTTGTTCTCGGCCTTGTAGTGAAGGTGGCTAGCACTGCTGAGTGCTTCAGTTCCAGTCTTGCGACTGAGAACTTTGCTAGTACCTTTAGGTACTGGCGCTGCGTTAGCTACGCCATCAGTAACTTCGCCTGTGAGAGCGAAGTTGACACTATGGGTCACTGTTCTCAGATTAGGCGAAGGCAGAGATACCAATTTAACTTCGCGGATAATAGTCTCTGTAATACTACCAAACTGGATAGGCATTTTGCCTTTGTCTTCGCGTGATAGGTGATAAGTAGTCAAAAGTGCATATTTATCATCACATTTACCATCATATTTCCCTATTTATTCTTTTATTAAGCACTGCTACTAATATTTTATTGTTTAATGTTATGCAGGCCTTAAGTAATTAAAAAAATAAAGAATTACAAGTGAAGCCCAAAAGCCCAAGATTCCCACAATCCCACATGCATAATTAATTTTAGTAATTTAGAAGCTTCTATCTTATCTAACCTAATCTAAACTTGGATTTTAAATTATTAATTTAAAATCTAAGGGAGGAAGAGGAAGGATAAAATAGAATTCCTAATTGCTAAAGAGGAGGAGGAAAAGGATAAGCTAGATCCTCATCCTAAAACAGAGATGGACTTGTACTTAAACCTGGTTGCCTGCAATACAAAGATAAAGATAAAGGAGAAAAGATAAAGATAAAGGGAACAAATTCTTTTCAAATTTAGATTTTTAATAACTTGCTTCCCAAGTTATCCCGAGTTCTCAAGATAGAGGGTCTGCATGCAGATCCAAAAAGAGGCGTTCAGATGGACGGACCAGAGGAGGCTATGCAAGAAAGCGCATGGCCATTGGCCACGCCATTGTCGCGGAACTCAACCCAACTTAAGTTACGATCCAACTAGCTGATCGATCAATTAAAATTCTAAAGGGAGAGATCAACGATGTTTTTATAAGTGTAGGAGAATTCATTTACCTAGTAGATTTCATTGTTTTGGAGACACAACCTGTATCTAATCCTAGGTCCCAAACTCCCGTCATCTTAGGACGTCCGTTCCTAGCAACTGCTAACGCAATCATAAATTATAAAAACAGATCCATGAGATTGACTTTCGAAGACATGACCAAGGAAGTCAATATTTTCAACTTAGGTAAGCACCCCTATGACATAAACGACCAACCCTTTGAGGTCAACTTCATTGAAAATATGACTAGTGAGCACAAAGAGGAGATCACACTAGAATCAAAGGATGATGAAGAGTTAGAATCTAGTGATCTCAACCTTGATGAGATTGAGTGGGCTGCAAGTCCAAGTTCTATAGAGATGGAGAATTTAAGCTTAACACCTCCACCCATCGAGCTACCTCCTTCCGTGGAGTTAAAGACTTCGCCTAAACACCTTAAGTACGCCTACTTTGGTGAACAAGAGACGCTACCAGTCATAGTTGCATCCAATTTGACTAATAGGTAAGAGGAAGACCTATTGCAACCCGTAGGAGACATAAGGAAGCCATTGGTTGGATTATGGCCGATATCAAGGGACTAAGCTCTAAAATAGTCTAGCATAGAATCCATCTAAATGAAGGGGTTAAACCGAAGGGGGACCCACAACGTAGGCTAAACCCGCTCATGTAAGAGGCTGTACAAGGCGAAATAATAAAACTGTTGGATAATAGGATCATTTATCCCATTTCCGATAGCCAATGGGTCAGCCAAGTGCACGTGGTCTCTAAAAAGTCCAGTTTTACTGTGATGGAAAACGATCAAGCAGAGAGTAGAATTTAGGTTATTCTGTAGTTTGTAACTTATATTTTTAGTTTTCTTTTATGTAATTTGTATTTTCTTTATGTAACTGAGAGGAGAGAAGAATTTCATGAAGAAATGAGAACAAGTTTGTACTGAGGGTGACACCTGTGTAAGTAATCTTTTCTTTCATTGTTATTTGAATCGAATAGAAGTTTCTTTTCTTCTTTATTCTTTTGTTTGTTTGCTTTCCTCTTCTGTGTTTTGTAAATCCAAATGACTCCAATAGCCTCGAAGTTGCCTTGCCCTTGCAAGTGTCATTGGTGGCTTATGGTGATTGATAGCCATTCCTATGCTAGTGTAGCTTGCCCCTTCATTTCGTAGTGTAGATGAGGGATGGGGAAGATCCTATTTGTCATACTTCGCTCGCTTTCAAACCAAGTTAAATTGTTGATACGGGTCAAAGGTAAGCAGGCGCCGAAGAGATAATTAAGTTTTTTAGGTTTTAACTTTCTTTCTTTTTCATTTTAGTTTAGATCACCAATACCATAATCTTCTAACTATTTTATCACTCTTTTCAATTTCTTTGTATATATCATTTTCTATTTTCTCTACCTTCTCAATCTACCACTTTCTTTTAACTTAACTGTAACTCCATTTTTCTCTTTTCTTTTAAAGAACTAAAAGAAGATCTTTAACCATTGAATGCAACTTAAAAGAGTACTTGCTAAAAAACTTCTATCACTAGTCTCTCCTTGTGGATCACGACTCACATAGCCACTTGCTAAAGCGGTAGTATTGTGTACTTGCACATCTTATTCATAAGTTCTAAAATTCTATATTCTTGTATGCAGGTTTTATCTCAATCAAATTTTGCCGCATAGCCATTTTCTTTTTTTTCTTTTAGGGATTTTGTGGATATAACCCGCTGAAAACCCTCACGAGACAACACTCGTCCTCTAGCGGTAGCTTAGAGGTTTAACGACTTGTTGCACGTGCTAAGTGCAACCGTGATTCCTACGAAAGTGAGTTAGGATAGGTTAGTTTTTCTATTCTTTTTCTTTTTCTTTTTATTTTTTTTACTCGAGGACGAGTAAAAAGATAAGTGTGGGGGTGTGATAAGTAGTCAAAAGTGCATATTTATCATCACATTTACCATCATGTTTCCCTATTTATTCTTTTATTAAGCACTGCTACTAATATTTTATTGTTTAATATTGTGCAGGCCTTGAGTAATTAAAAGAATAAAGAAATAAAGTACAAGTGAAGCTCAAAAGCCCAAGATTCCCACAAGCCTACATGCATAATTAATTTTAGTAATTTAGAAGCTTCTATCTTATCTAACCTAATCTAAACTTGAATTTTAAATTATTAATTTAAAATCTAGGGGAGGAAGAGGAAGGATAAAATAGAATTCCTAATTGCTAAAGAGGAGGAGGAAAAGGATAAGATAGATCCTCATCCTAAAAAGAAAGATGGACTTCTACTTAAACCTGGTTGCTTGCAATATAAAGATAAAGATAAAGGAGAAAACATAAAGATAAAGGGAACAAATTCTTTTCAAATTTGGATTTTTGATAACTTGCTTTCCAAGTTATCCCGAGTTCTCAAGATAGAGGGTTTGCATGCAGAATCCAGAAGGAGGCGCCCAGATGGACGGACCAGAGGAGGCCATGCAAGAAAGTGCATGGCCATTGGCCACGCTATTGCCGCAGAAACGCGGCTATAGCTGCAGAAACGCGGCCGTTAAAATGAAGCTGACTACACGATTTCGTGGGAGAGTTGTGCTGGGACTCTACGTCTTATCTCCTATAAATACCCCTACAGAGCAATAGAGGGGGGGGGTCTGAGAGCTAAAGCTTAGGGTTTTCTTCAGATCTTTTCTTCTTTCCGAAATTTCTTATATTTTTCATTTTTGTTATTTGAAGAAGAAGATTTTGAAGAAGGAGAGGAGCTTTGTAATTGGTCAGTGACATCCAATAAAAAGATTCTTCATTCTTTTTATTCTTTGTAATTCAATTCAATTTTTCTGCTTAGATTAATTATTTTTTTCTTTGCGTTTTCATGCAACTTTTCCATTCAAAATAAAAATTGAAAATAAAAATAAAAATATGAATAACTAATTAAAATTATGGTTTGCTAATCTCTCGATCAACCCTAGTTTAGTTTAAAAGATGAACTGATTGACATCTATGCTTGTTAAGAACTCTAGAATTAAAATTAGTATTCTTGAAGATGAATCAATGATTTAGTTTAACTAATTTAGATTGCACTTTTTAAATGATCATTCATGGTTCATATTTAAATACTTTGATTGCATAATTTTAAGTAGATTTTTCTTATGCTATTCTTTGAAATTAAGATGAACTATAGTTTAATTTTTATTAGTGCAAACTAATTAGGGTTTATAATATCTTTATTCATCTTGCTTGATTCTCAATCAAAACCCTTGGGTAAGTACTTCTTTATTCAAAATGATGTTCACTCTTTGAGACTAATACTTTGGGTTGTGATAGATGATTGATAAACTATAATTCTTTTGCTTAATTAAATCTAATCAATATCTCTTTTTCTTTTCCAAGCGAATTACAGAGAAGATCGTTCCAAAAAGCTTCCATCGCATCCTTCCCTGTGGATCGACCCATCTAGCCCTTGCTACGCGGTTACCTTGAAACGAAACTAAGATTTTCTAAACTCTTTCTATACTATTTTCCCGTTTCAATCAATAGGCGAAGTTGCGCTAGAACTTCGCCTGAAGCTTCACACGGAGCTTTCTGCTTCGTCCTCCACATCTACTTGGGAAGAGAAGTTTTAGGTTCACAGGGAACCTGGCTAACCTTGTGTGAGGCACTTTTAGCCTCAGTTGAGGCTGAGAGGAGTTAGGACGAGGCTCGTCTAGTTGCTTGCCCAGCTAAGGCTGACTTTTGCTCTGAAGCCTTGACCACAGAGATCTTCCTATGCTTCCGGGCGTGGAGCACTATACTACCCTCAGAGAGCAATTCTTTGAATTTTTCTTGATCGAAATTAATGACCAAGTTTTTGAAAATGACATGCTCAAGACTCTGACCGTTGCATTGCGACACTGTCTCCTTGTTGCGCCAGAAGACCGATTTTCCCAGCGGAGTCGCCATCTTATTTTCCATTGAAAATTGATTCAGGGAAAAACTTATAAAAGAGATCGAGGAGTGAAATTACAAGTAATAAAAAGAAGAATTATAAGTAGATCTCCTCTGAGATTTCTAGGAAAGTGTGTCGGTAGGAATCTGATCAACGCACGCTCAATTTATCCCTTTGACGATGCAATCGATCAGGTGATCAAACTGCCTCCTAGTAAGATTTCCTTCTCGCTTGGTTCGGAGAATCAGAGATTGAAAGCCAAAGATCAGTAGAGCCTTTTCGCTAAGAATTTTGCTCTTTACTTTTTCTAAGCCAATCTTCTCTTTGTCCGTCTATCTGTCTTGGTTCAACAAGGGACCATTTATAGCAAATGTAGGGTGTAACCGCCCCTTGAATTCATCAAAGCTGAATCAGTCTTTAGCTTCACGCGAGGCTCTCAGATAACCTTGCCGCGAAGCTCCTTGCAAGCTTCTGGCAAAGCTAGAGGGTTCGTGTGAAGCCTTCTTGCCGTTATGGCTTAATTTTCTCCACTTAATGTGGAACGAAGTGAGCGGATGTAACCGCCCACTTAAAGTGGCGTTAATCCCACTAAATTAGTAGTGTTCACCCATTAATCCCTCGTGGGATTTTGAAACGATCAATTTGATGACCTGACAAAGCTTACTACGGAACTAGATCATGTGAAGCTAAGACTTGGCTCATAGCTTTAGGCGAAGTTACCTTCAGAGCCTCGTGTGAAGCTAAGACTTAGCCCATAGTGGAGCTAAATTAGCTAGGGATAAGGCTTCTGGCGCGAAGCTCCTAGATCAGTCTCTGGCGGGGCTAAATGGGAAGTTTCAAGCGAAGTAAATAGTTAGCCTCAAAGCGAGTCTACCAAGGAAGCCTTAGGCGAAGCTGTTAGCTCCATGCGGAGCTATGAAGCTTAACTTGGGCTCATGTCAGGCTAAGTATTGAGATAAGTTAGCTTCTTAGGCCTGCTTAGGTCTCTTCAAAGGCAACTTTGGCTTACTATCTGCTTTACTGGATCAGTAATGTCCATATTGCTACCTTGTCTCCAGTCATCAGCTTGTCTTTGACTTATCTTTTGTAGATGTCGATAAGTTAGACGTCATTCAGATCGATTGAAGATAAATGCGGGAGTTCTGTCTTTTTAGAGTGTCAACAAGGGAGAGCAAACGGCCCCCCAGATATTATAATATTGTGGGAATGTCGTGGACCTACGATAATTCTATGGCCAGATGGCCATATCTGGGGGGATGCTACATTGAATATTTTGTTTGTATGTATTATCTTCTTGGTTTCTCTGTTTGAGCTCTGAATTTGACGATATCCTCCTTAATCTTTGAGCTAACCAAATGGATCTATATAAATCAAATTTAACTAATTTTTATTTAGTGTTATCTCTCTGATTTGCTCTGATTTTTAGCTGAACATTTGTCCCATTCTTGATTTTCATTTAATCTGGATTTCAGTGGGCTTTTGGGCTCATTTTCTCTTATATTTCCTTTAGTAAAGACCTGCACAAATTTAGACAAAAATAATATTAAAAAACAGAGTTTATTATAAATAAATATAAAAATATGACGATAAATATGCAATCTCAGTGACCAATCATACCCCCACGCCTATCTTTTACTCATCCTTGAACAAAACAAATAAAAAGTAAAATAGAGCTAAATTAGTCTAACTCACTTTCGTAAGGAATCATAGTTGCACTTAGTACGTGAAACAAGCCGTTAAACTCTAGGTTACCCTAAGAGAACGAGTTTTGTCTCATGAGGATTTTCAGTGGATTACACCCACAAAATCCATAAAGAAAAAGAAACAAAGTGTTAGTATTTTTGAAAAAGCATTTGAAAAAGAGAGAAAATATTTGAAGTATTTTTACAAGAATTAAGCAATCTATAAGTTATGGAAAAATCAAATTTTTCCTTACTAAACTTAGTCTCTATTCAAAAACTTGTTATCAATCAAGGTAAGGAGTCAAACTGTATTTCTCATCTCTAAGTCATATGCACCTTCATGACAGTGAAATTTTGACTAAGAGTTCTTCAACTTTAACTCTTATGTCTTATTTTTTATATTTTTGGTGATATTATACATTAGTTCTATTAGGCTTTCTAATCTGTCCATGTAACGACCCTTTAGTCAGTAACTCTCAAACCGGATGATCTTAGGCAACGGGTGAGAAAACACCCTAAGGACTTAAGGACTCGAGCAAATAAGGCTACAAAGCTAAGGGTTTTTATTTATAAGATGGATCGCTTTTAAGCGTGAATACTTATACATGAGGCACAAATATCTAGCATAATCAGATGATTATATATATATATATATATATATATATATATATATATATATATATATATATATATATATATATATATATATTCTTTTTTTGTTCTCTTTTTTTATAAGGCATAAGCATCTTCGTTTTTGAACCTTAAGTGTGAAAGTGTATAAAGCATGTATATTTCATCAAGGTAAAAAATAAGACTAAATTACTTTTTTAAATTTTTTTTCTAACCCTAGAAATCAAACAAATAGTCTTATTTTGACCAATTATAAGAAATCTTAATTATGATTCTCCTATTCCTTAAAATTAACTTAATTTCTTACAAAAATAGGTCAAAATATTTTCTCTCTTTTCAAAAAGTTTTTAAAAGCAAAGAAAATATTAATTTTTTATTAAATAAAAAGAAAATCTATGTTATGTTAGAACCCTCTCCCACACTTATCTCATGCATTATCCTCAATGTATGAATGAATGCAAAAATGCATGAAAAAGAAGAAAGGGAAATAAAATATTACCTCAAGGTGGTGGTTCCGGTGGTAGTCGAATTGGACCAATCTTTACTGCCCAATCAAGATAATGTGGTAATTCATGGAATCCACCATTATTGACCTCTTTTCTATTTACATATTTACAATTCACAATATGAATAGGATCATGCAAGATCCTATCATGAAAATAATCCCCTTCATATGACCAATCTTGAAAAATCATCACTGAGTCATTATGGTCTATACCTATGTCCAATAGAAGAATACGATATGATGATTTGGATGAATTGGGCTCAAGAATGATAGGTTCGGGAGCCATTACAAACTCGAGAAAATCAAGTGTAGGTTCAAGAATCGGTGTTGGTTCAATAGTTTTGTTCAAATCAAAAAAAATGAAATTCACATTCTTTTCTTATAAATGGAATGAGGCTATCCAAAATTGGTGATTCAATTTCTAGATCTATGATTGTGGGAATAAATGTTGGCTCAGAAAATTGGTCCAAATTGGCTAAGGATACCGGAGTCAACATAGATTCGAAGATGGGAAATGAATCACAAGGTTGGAGATCAGGATCACATTCACATTCAAGTTCAATCTCATTGAATGGAAAACTTTCCACTTTGTCAAAGATTTGAAATTGGTCAAGTTCAAGTTTATGTGATGAAATTGACTCTTGATTAAACTCTTCAAGACACCATAATTCTTTCTTCCCCGTAATATGGCTAGGACAATTGGGAATGATCGAAAATGTGTTAGGTAGAGTTTTCTCATTCCTATCTTTCACTATATTGATCAAATGACTCATTTGTGCTTCTAGCCTATTGACAGATTGAAAAAAATTATTTTCGAACTGAATAAAGTTTTTTATACTCCTATCTAAGTCTATAGGTTCTTCTTCTTATTGTGGGACTTGAAAAATAGAGTAAGAATCTTGGATTTGAGAGTCTTATGGGAATTGTGAGTCCATCGTTTTCAGTTTTTGCTCTTGGGAGTCAATCATGGCTCTATACTCTTAGTCACCTCAGATTTTTTTTTTCTACGGATTGATCTTGACTAGAAAAATTTGAAGCTAAATGTTGGAATGGTGGTTGACAATATGACTTGGGGAAGTTGTATCCTCACTGACTCTGTGAAGAGTGGTGATGATTGTTCCAGTCTTATTCATAATATTGGGACTGGGGCATATATTGATTCGGATAAGACCAATCCGACAGACTTGGTTGGTTAAAGTTATGAGATGCCGGGTTGATAATATTCAAGTCAAAAGAGGTCGGGGAGAAATATGGATCACTATATGCATAGGAATAATTGTGTCATCAAGATGTCAAAAATAAAAATAAAAACAAGCAAACAAACAAACAAACAAACAAAGAAAATCTAGGCTAAGTTAGGGTAGACCGTAGACTAGACAACTCTTAACTGGTTAGACTGTTCATGGGGGTATATTGCAGAATCTGACCACAAGTTAATCACTCAGATTAGGACAAGATTGGTAAGAGGTATCTACGCTTAAAAGCGACGGGTCTAATTAAACCAAACCACCAGCCTTTGAGATTTTGCCTCTCAATCTCCGAACTTTGACACCGATTTGGTAAGAGTCAAATTTTAATCAACTTCTCTTATTGAGTCTGAGATGTCTCTAGGGCCAACGTTTACTCAGTTTTAAGTTAGACTTGGGTTAGTGAGTGAGAAAATTGTTTGTGAGCTAAGGGAGGGTAATGACTTCCACACTGTTGGCCCAAAGGCTTTCCACTCTAGTTTTGATGATGATTAACTCATGTAGTTATGTGTACTAATTATCTTGTGATGTTTAAGTTTCAGATCATTAATCAAGATATTAGTTGGTGAAAGCTTCCACACATCTTTCACATGTTGATTCAAGAGCCCGAGCGTCAAAGATCATACATTGCACTTGCTCGGTGAATCAAGAGTTTTTGGATCGAGCCGTCTTGGAGATTGCGCTCTAGCTTGGAGATTGCGCTCTACAAGAAGACTTAGGTATCCATAGTTTTAGTTTGGGTTTAGATCTTAATTGTAAAGATTAGAATAGTATGATAAGCTCAAGTTCACAACACACACCTTTCATGTTTTGATTTTCGGTTTTAGGTTTAACCGATCTTGGTTTTCATGAATAGATTTTTTATCAAAACAAGTTTACATGGTTTATGTATATTAGATTTGTTCTATATACATGCATGCTTCAATTGCTTAGACAAACTTTGTTTGATAATCTATTCCATATGTTTTATGTTTTGGTATTTACAACAAAACATATTTTTGGACTTAATGACAAAAATCATGATATATATATGTTTCTTGTATATTGAATTTCTATTCATATACAATATGCTTCAAAGTGTTTAAATATCATATTTTTGTATCATGGATGAGTTTTAGACAATGTGTATTTTCTATTCAAAAATACAAGGTTTTAGAAAATACGGTTTTTGGTTTTTGGCAAAATTTCTATGACACAAAAATAGTCAAATATGTTTGAAATTTGTGTTAGGATTTTTAACACAAGTTTGTATTTCAATATAAAATGATAAAACTATTTTTGTGGAATTTTAGAGATTTTGTGGGATTTATTATAATATTTTTTCCCCAGATTTCAGACCTGTTTTTGTCTGCCAGGCTTGGCCGGTCGACTGGTACGGTCGACCGCACCAAGAAGCCAGTCGACCGATCCGGTCGACCGACGTGCACAGATACGTGCACGCTGGCTGACTCTGTAGCCGGTCGACCGAAGCGGTCGACCGACAGAGAGCTGTTTGCTCTCAGGAATTCTCGGTCGACCGGGGCGGTCGACTGGTAGCCACAACGGATCAAAATTTGACCGTTGGGCGGTCGACCGTCCCGGTCGACCGGAAGGCTATTTTTGGCAAAACTGCTGCCAAACGGCTATTTTCTGGATTAGCCTATAAATACCCCATTTGCAAGAGTTTTTCTCTAAGATTTTTTATGCGAATTTTTCCTGATTCTCTGGTGTTTTCAAAGCAATCAAAAGAAGTTTTTGTGCTTGATTTGAACAATCTATTTTGGTGTTTGATTAGGGTTTGGAAATATCAAAGAAAGGGTGTTTGGGAAAAGCTTGTGATTGAACTACTCTATATTGGTTTCTTGATTTTTTTTTCCCAAGGATTTTCTTTGTGATTTCTGATTTCCATTCCTTTGGTTTTCTCCACACTTGAGCAAAAATCTACCATTTATATCTATAGGTTATTTGTGTGGAAGAAGAAGTTGTTTGTGGTTGTTGTTGTGACCACCAAGTTGTAACCAAATCTTTTCTAAGCTTTGTGCTTTGGGTTGTATCCCTCTAGTTGAGAGGTGATCCTTGTATTGGTTGGTGATTGGGAGTTTGTTGTATTGGTTGGGAGTTTGCCTCAAGGAGGAGGTTGTGATTGTTGGAGTTTGCCTCAAGGAGAAGGTTGTGTTTGTTGGCTTGGAGTAGTGCCTCAAGAAGGAGGTTGTATTTGTAAAGAGAGGAGTTGGGTACTCCTTGTGAGAGTTCTTTGTGGTCTAGCTAGTGGATTAGAAATCCTTCGTGTGTCGAAGGCGGGGATGTAGAGCTGGGTGCTCGAACCTCGAAACATATCTTGTTGTTTGCGCTTGATCCATTGACTCTCTCTCTATCTCTCTCTTTACTTTGTGCCTTGCCTTATTCATATTGTGCATTCATATTGCTTGGCTTGGTTGTGTGTGAATCATCTGTTGATCACACTTGAGTGTAATTTGCATTAAGTTTTTAAATTTCGCATTTAGTTCATAGATTAGCATTGTCACCTATTCACCCCCCCCTCTAGGTGACTTTTCAATTGGTATCAGAGCTAGCGCTCCTGATATTTAGGTTTAACCACCTAGGAGTGTGATCTTGGTTTGCTAATATTCATTTGCATTTCATTTGCACTCACATATAGTTGCACTAATGGCTAGCCATCCTATGTTTGACCATTTTAGACTTGATGCTTGGAAGGTGGACATGACTAGGCATTTAAAAACTCTAGGTCATCTAGTTTATCAAGCCATCACTATAGAAACCCTCCCAAACAGTAGCAAGCATAAGAAGGCCAATGCATTAGCACTTAGAGCACTTAGAGCATCTCTAAATGAATTTCTTTTACCCGTTTTTGATCACTATGATTCGGCTTTTGCAGTTTGGAGCATCTTGACGTCTCCCGAGCTTCCAAGGATAATTAACAAGATGAGGAGATCTAAAAGAGAAAAGTCCGAAGAGCAATGCCTCATGGTCCAAGGGAAGAACTCCCTTGAGGTACAATCGGATTCTCATATTGATGATAGCTCTAGTTCCTATTGCCATGGTTGTTTTGAAGTTCAAACTTTAAATATGAAACTTGCTCAAAAGCTTGAAAATTTGTTGGAAAAACATGATTTGTTGAAAGAGGATAATCTTGTGTTGAAAAATGAATTAAAGGATTTATGCTCTAATTTTGAATTGGTTTTGCAAGAGAAGGAAGAGATTGCAAGTGAATGTGACTCACTTAAATCTCAACTTGAACTTGCTTTAAAGGAAAATGAATTTTTGAAAAACAAAAATGATTGTGATGATGTTGTAAAGCAAAATGAGATTTTATCTTCTAAATTGGATCTTGTTTTTAAAGAAAACCTCACTTTGAAAAATGATATTGATTCAATTACTAAAGAATTGGATTTGGTTTTGATTAAAAATAAATCTTTGCAAAAAGAGATTGATGTTTGCCATGCTAATGTTGCTTCATGTTCTAGCACACCTATTGCAT
The DNA here is from genome assembly GCA_038442645.1 of Agave tequilana. NCBI lineage: Eukaryota > Viridiplantae > Streptophyta > Magnoliopsida > Asparagales > Asparagaceae > Agave > Agave tequilana. The sequence continues at coordinate 59,966 of JAVJIF010008164.1, read as the reverse complement.
GCTCCACTTTATCTTCGAACATTGAAAATGATATACTTGTTTTGAAGAAAAGTGTTGATAGTTTGGGCTCCACTTTGAGCCATTGTGCCATGAATCACACACGATTGGAAACCTTGGTTCGCAAGAAATAAGTTCCAACCTTGCATGCACACCCATCTAGGCATACACATGCTTTTCATGATCACCATCATCATATGTATGCTCACGTGTACACATGTACACATTGTGGTCGAAAAGGCCATCTTGCTAGATTTTGTTATGATCTTTTACATGTTAAAAATTTAGCAACTAATTATGTTTGGGTTAGAAAAGATACTAACCCCCGTGGACCCACAAAGAAATGGGTACCAAAAACCACCTCTTTGACTTTTGATGTAGGTGGAAGCTCTCGCATCACTTGAGGGCATTGGTGCCTTGAGGTGGATGCATTCTAAGCTTAAAAGAGAACCTTTTGGATGCTTCACTCTCAAGGAGATTTGGTGGGAGGATCACCGTGTTTTGGAGAACTAGAGATGCACCTTCATCGGTTTTGGTATCATTCTCTAACTCCCATTTTTATTTGCATGCTTTTTATGTCCATCCTTTTATAGCATGTTGTGTTTTGATTCATTATGCTTGTGCTATGTTCATTAGATTAAGGTTGTACATGTTTAGCTACTTGAGCACCCATGCTTCATTTGGAATCTACATTTAGTGTCTCACCTTATTTAAACTAACATGTATGCTTTAGATCTAATGTACATGCATACGCACAATGATCATATGATGTTCATGATTCCATATTTTTGTGTTTTCACAATTGTTTTGATATTATGTATATCTTGATTCTTATAGCATATGAATTTACATAATGATCATTTTTGGAATAATTGTTGATTTATGACTTGGTTTATGCTTTATGATTTGAATATATGCTTAGATGTTAGTTTTCATGAAAACTAGGAGTTATACTTGTACATAGAATGGGCCAAAATAAACCTTTATATATGTTTGTGCTTGGATGCCTATTTGTACCCATTAGATGTGCTAGTATAGTCTAGTTTTGATGATTCATGCATTCTAACTTGTATTCCCATTTTTGATATGATTTTATGATCATGTGTTTTAACTTCATATATATGTCTATCTAGTCCAAACTATTGACTATACATATACATCCTTGAGCCACGTGCATTCATGCATATACTTTGTGGACTCATCATGTTTAGGATATGTATGTATGCGTTGGTTTGTATAAGACATACATATGCCTTGAAGTATAAATTGTGTTTTTATGAAAATTTTGATTTTTCATGGTTTCATGTTTTTAAGGAATTTCACATGAGCTTAATTGAATATTTTCATGATTGATATGTGTCACATAACACTTGTTCACTCACTTTATTGTTTACTCATGATTTGTTTTCATGAGACTATGATATGGGCTTTATGAACTTTGAGTGTTTAGTGTCATGTGATTTACATGTATTTCATGAAAAACTATTTTGTTTTCATTTCCCTATTTGAAGGATCTCGTTCTAGTTTTTCTAGATTTTCCAAAACTAGTTCGTGTTCTTCACTTTTGGTAGAGATTTTCAAACAAACTACACTTTCAAATCTATTTTTTTGAAAACCCCTACCTTCTATGGGCGGTTGGATGGGAGATCATGTTCTTGTATGCTTTATAATGAAAATCCTTTTTATCTTGAACCATGATTGGGTGGTAGGTTATATGAGTCATACACTTGTATTTATTGTTGTTTCAATTGGTATCATTGAATTCTTTCAATTGGTATCGATATGACATCTTTTTGTATACTCATATATGTTTGTATTTTATATATGTATGCTTGCACTTCATATAGTATCAAATTTCAATTGATATCTATCTTTTACATACATATATAGATGATTTATTTGTGCTTCAAGATATCACAAATTTTGTTTATGCTTAGCTTGAACTTTTCAAATTGAAACAATGTTAAAGCAAATTTTCAATTGAGTTATTTTTCAATTGGTATCTTATTTCAAGCATATGCATATTTTCATTTGGTATTTCATAAAGGGGGAGAAAACTAGTATTTCATTTTTCAAATTGGTATTTTATCTTTCAATTGATATTTTTTTGGTATTCCACTCCCTTGCTTTATGATAGAAAATAAAGATTTCAATTGGCAAAGAAATAATTTCAATTGGTATCTTATTTGTTTGTTTACAATTGGTAGGTTATTTGTTTACTTACTAATTGGTATCAAGATTTTCATTTTTTTTGTGTTTTCAATTGGTATATGTTCTCGTTTTGATTTCAATTGATTTGTTGTTTTTCAATTGGTATCAATATACACTTCATTGCCACATTTTTTTTTGGTATCATATTTGATTTAACCCTTTATTAGTTCTTTGTTTTGAACAAAAAGGGGGAGAAAAATTTATTGTTTTTGATTTTATTTTTAACCCTTTTTGATGATTGACAAAAAGGGGGAGAAGAATTTGAGTTTTATATGCATATTTGTGTTTGCATATAGTTTACATTTGATGAAAAGAAGCCTTGTTTATATGCATGTCTATGCATGTTTTATGTTTCATTTTTATTGGTATCAAGAGCATGTTTTGATATTGTTTTAAACACATATAAACATGTTGTTAAGAACATTCATTGCATATCTTATATGTTTTATTGTTATGCATGAGTTAAGGGGGAGCTTCTTTGAAGCTTTACTTTAATCCATGCATATATAACTCCATGAGTTTTGTCATCATCAAAAAGGGGGAGATTGTTGGCCCAAAGGCCTTCCACTCTAGTTTTGATGATGATTAACTCATGTAGTTATGTGTACTAATTATCTTGTGATGTTTAAGTTTCAGATCATTAATCAAGATATTAGTTGGTGAAAGCTTCCACACATCTTTCACATGTTGATTCAAGAGCCCGAGCGTCAAAGATCATACATTGCACTTGCTCGGTGAATCAAGAGTTTTTGGATCGAGCCGTCTTGGAGATTGCGCTCTAGCTTGGAGATTGCGCTCTACAAGAAGACTTAGGTATCCATAGTTTTAGTTTGGGTTTAGATCTTAATTGTAAAGATTAGAATAGTATGATAAGCTCAAGTTCACAACACACACCTTTCATGTTTTGATTTTCGGTTTTAGGTTTAACCGATCTTGGTTTTCATGAATAGATTTTTTATCAAAACAAGTTTACGTGGTTTATGTATATTAGATTTGTTCTATATACATGCATGCTTCAATTGCTTAGATAAACTTTGTTTGATAATCTATTCCATATGTTTTATGTTTTGGTATTTACAACAAAACATATTTTTGGACTTAATGACAAAAATCATGATATATATATGTTTCTTGTATATTGAATTTCTATTCATATACAATATGCTTCAAAGTGTTTAAATATCTTATTTTTGTATCATGGATGAGTTTTAGACAATGTGTATTTTCTATTCAAAAATACAAGGTTTTAGAAAATACGGTTTTTGGTTTTTGGCAAAATTTCTATGACACAAAAATAGTCAAATATGTTTGAAATTTGTGTTAGGATTTTTAACACAAGTTTGTATTTCAATATAAAATGATAAAACTATTTTTGTGGAATTTTAGAGATTTTGTGGGATTTATTATAATATTTTTTCCCCAGATTTCAGACCTGTTTTTGTCTGCCAGGCTTGGCCGGTCGACTGGTACGGTCGACCGCACCAAGAAGCCAGTCGACCGATCCGGTCGACCGACGTGCACGGATACGTGCACGCTGGCTGACTCTGTAGCCGGTCGACCGAAGCGGTCGACCGACAGAGAGCTGTTTGCTCTCAGGAATTCTCGGTCGACCGGGGCGGTCGACTGGTAGCCACAACGGATCAAAATTTGACCGTTGGGCGGTCGACCGTCCCGGTCGACCGGAAGGCTATTTTTGGCAAAACTGCTGCCAAACGGCTATTTTCTGGATTAGCCTATAAATACCCCATTTGCAAGAGTTTTTCTCTAAGATTTTTTGTGCGAATTTTTCCTGATTCTCTAGTGTTTTCAAAGCAATCAAAAGAAGTTTTTGTGCTTGATTTGAACAATCTATTTTGGTGTTTGATTAGGGTTTGGAAATATCAAAGAAAGGGTGTTTGGGAAAAGCTTGTGATTGAACTACTCTATATTGTTTTCTTGATTTTTTTTCCCAAGGATTTTCTTTGTGATTTCTGATTTCCATTCCTTTGGTTTTCTCCACACTTGAGCAAAAATCTACCATTTATATCTATAGGTTATTTGTGTGAAAGAAGAAGTTGTTTGTGGTTGTTGTTGTGACCACCAAGTTGTAACCAAATCTTTTCTAAGCTTTGTGCTTTGGGATGTATCCCTCTAGTTGAGAGGTGATCCTTGTATTGGTTGGTGATTGGGAGTTTGTTGTATTGGTTGAGAGTTTGCCTCAAGGAGGAGGTTGTGATTGTTGGAGTTTGCCTCAAGGAGAAGGTTGTGTTTGTTGGCTTGGAGTAGTGCCTCAAGAAGGAGGTTGTATTTGTAAAGAGAGGAGTTGGGTACTCCTTGTGAGAGTTCTTTGTGGTCTAGCTAGTGGATTAGAAATCCTTCGTGTGTCGAAGGCGGGGATGTAGAGCTGGGTGCTCGAACCTCGAAACATATCTTGTTGTTTGCGCTTGATCCATTGACTCTCTCTCTATCTCTCTCTTTACTTTGTGCCTTGCCTTATTCATATTGTGCATTCATATTGCTTGGCTTGGTTGTGTGTGAATCATCTGTTGATCACACTTGAGTGTAATTTGCATTAAGTTTTTAAATTCCGCATTTAGTTCATAGATTAGCATTGTCACCTATTCACCCCCCCCCCTCTAGGTGACTTTTCACACACCTTATCTTGTTTATAGGACATGCTTTAATTCAGTTTAGTGCAGTGTACAAGTATATAGGAAAAAAATTCTCAAGCAATATTTTATACAAGAATGAATCATATACTAAATGTTATGCATACATATCTTGGCTCCAGCACTCTTCAACAGTAAATAGAAAATGTAAAGAAATAGACATGTTCCTAAATACAAAGTCTAAATCGTTTTTAGCATTTACAAACACCAAGTTACTGTTGACTTAATTCAGTATGCAGAGTAAGTTAAATTTGAAAACTACATACTGCAAAATACTAAAACTTTTAATTCAAGCAACCTGCAATCAAACAGAGTGAGTAGTTAACTCTGATCACGCGCCAATGCGGCTTTGACCGCGTTTCGACGACAATGCATGGAGAACTGTGCTCCGCTTTTTAGAGCAAAGGCCACAGTGTTGCTATTTATGTCCTGCATTTAGACACATATATTGCATAATTGTTATTACATTTCTACATTCATTCTTTAATAATTCCTATAACTCACTTGTCTTAATATCCTAATTCATGCAGGGCATGATAAAGAGAAGATAAGCATAAATACTATCCAATTAAATTCAAAAGTTAAAATCAACGGGGATCGATTTAAATCCAGAGGTTTTAGAAGTAATCTTATCTGAAGACCGGGTATATCCGATAAGATGTTATCATCATAATTCAATGAAAAAATATATTAGAAGAAAACCCTATCGGTTTCTGAGGATAAAAGAAGATATTACCAAATATGGAGCAGAGATTAAAAATCCAAAAGGATAGAAGGATAAAGGAAGAAATGACGGACGAAAGCCCACAGATCCTGGCCCTACGACCAGGATTTAACAGCGAAAACGTGGGCAAAGCCACGTTCCTACGGCTTTAATTTTGAACTAGAGGATGTTTTCTCCCCTATCTTTCAACGATATCCCTTATCTTTGTTTACCTATAAATATATGTATTCAGTGAGAGAGAGGTAGACGATGAGACTGAAAGGAAATTGAGAGGAAAGTTGCGCATTGTAATGCGAGTCTGGAATCAAGAGTCTGTGACAATGATTCTTCAATAAAAAATAGTCTTCTTCAATACAGATCTTGCAGCATTTTCTATCTAAGTTTTCTTTACTTCTTTTTTTAATTTTTATGATGTGATTTTCTTCTTCTCATTGCATGTTTTATTTTATGAACTCATCAACAATCTCATGCATGATTACTCTTTTTTTTCCTTTTATTAGTTCTTTTGTCTTCAACATAGATCAGAGGAGGGAGACAATAAAGCAACGATAAGGACCAAGGTCACCAGGTTTCATCTTTCTCTTCCCTTCATCTCAATCTCTTAGGTTCTTTCTTCATCACCTTAATTAATTAGTCTTCGCACAAGGTTAGTAATCTTTTTATTTTTGTTTTCTTCATATTTTTAATGCATTAAAGACTTGAGTTCTCAAAACAATCATCATACCTTTTTTTAAAGGATTTCTCAACTAGGTTAAGATAAAAATTAGATTTTTAATAACTAGGATTTAACAAGTCTCTGTGGATTAGACCCTTACTTGCCACTACATAATTTTACTAAAATATTCTAGCAAATTTATGTTTTCATAACTTGTACGTGATTCAACAACGATGGAGTTTTTTATGAATTTTGAATTGCGAACAGCTTTTGGCGCCGTTGTCGGGGACATGTGAAAATTTTAATTTTTAAAAATCAACATTTAATCTTTGTCTAGTTTCTAAAAAAATTTAAAAATTAAAAATTAAAAAATTAAAAAAATTCAGAAATTTAATTTAAAATTTTTAAATTCAAAATTCTTTTCTTTTTATTTTCTTTTCCATCCCTAAATCTAAACTTCAAACTTTCTTTTTTGCCGGGATATTGCATGAACGAGTGAAGATTTGCACAACAGGACGAACTTGCTTGCATATGACCTAATTACATTGCTAAACTAAAAAAAATATGCTTACTTCAGAGTCATCGGAAAGGTTAGTATTTTCTAATTTTACCCACGAATCTCCTGTTAGTGGGGTTTTGAAGGTGCTTATTGATTGAACTTGTGCTGCATTAGTGCATATTGTATAAAAAGATCTTAAGAATTATCCCCCCTCATATTAGGTCATGATTTCATTATCCGTTCCTTTACTCAAAAATTACAACGCATATAAGTTTTCCCAAGCTCGAACTAAATTTAAAATCAATTAAAAACTTGACCACTAGGATTTCAAGGTCATTAAGTGGATCCATTTTGAAAATACTCTGGTGATTACTTTCAAGCGCCGAGAAAGGGCTTTCTTACCTAGAAAGAGTGACTTAGCCATTGCGGTTGTGCCTGGCCTAGAGGAAGGAAGGAACTTCCTTGTCTAAGAAAGAGTACCTGAAATTTAATAAGCGTCCAGCCTGGGAAGAACCGAATCGCTTATTTAACAGCTTTAACCGGTCAGCCCACAATCTGTCCAACCCAATTAGAAGTTGTCTGACTAGGGAGAATTTTATTCTCTTAAGATTAGTGGTTAAAAATTGATTATCTTTAAATTAAATTCAAGATAAAGAAAATACTTGATTGGTTGAGTCATCTTGTGTGCAATCCTATCTAGGATTTAGAAAATCCTTCATCAGGGCAGTACCCTGGTTCATCTGAAAGTGGGTTCGCATTAAGGGTCGATTAGAATCCATTATTATCTCTGACTCTACTGCTACAATGGGTGACATGAATCAAACCCAACAAATGACCTTATAGGATTACATGTATCCTACAAGGTCCACCCAACCATCCTGTATCACTTTGCCGGCCCTTACGGTAAATTTCGAGATTATATTCGGTATGATACAGATGCTTCCAGTCTTTCGCGGATTGGCAAATGAGAACCCATACCAACATGTTAGAGAATCTGAGGATATTTGTGGAACCATGAAGTATCCCTTTTCTCTAAAAGAAAAATCCAAAGCTTGGCTTCTTTCTCTCCAACCGGGTTCAATTTTCACTTGGGTAGGACTAGCCGAAGCCTTCTATAGGAAGTTCTACTCCAAGAAGAAAATTGCTACCATACGTCAAGCCCTCAACACTTTTCATAAATTACAATGGGAGACATTTTTCACATATTTTGAAAGATTCAAGGATCTTTTGCTTGAGTGTCCTCATAATGAATTTGAAAAAATCTATTTGATCCAAATTCTTTACGAAAGCTTAGACTAATCAAATAAGACCACGATTGAGTCCCTTTGTAATTGAACATTTACTAGCAAAATGGCCAATGATGCATGGGAATTTTTTGAAGAGGTAGTAAAAAATACTCTAGAATGGAAGCCTATTAGTGTTAATGATAAGCAACCCACCACCACAACTGCTACCAACAGGGGTGGTATGTATAGAGTCAATCCCAATTTAGAGAGTGATGTCAAATTGACACCAGTAGTATGAAGATTGAAGTATTAGAATTGAGAAAGGGAGCACAATCTTTGGCTCCCGAACTATCTAAGCCAGTGGTGTCTCTCGTTTGTGTCCTTTGTGACAGTCAAGACCACTTGGTTGAACAATGCCCCGTGTTGCCAATTATCAGAGCAGACAAGTAATGTATTCAATATATTTCACAAGCCCAACCCCAACAACAACCCATTCAGCGAAACATACAACCCAGGTTGGCAAAACTACCCCCAATGATCGGTCGCTAAGATTGCACATTTATTATCATATTCTCATACTTATTATTAAATAAACTCTGCTTGTTCCTAATTATTGTTTAATTTATTTGTAGGCCCATTCCTAAAGGAGAGTGAAGAAAAATGAGCCGAAAAGCCCATCAAATTCTGAATTAAATCAGAATAAATTCGAAATCAGTGAATCAGGGCAAATCTTGGCAAATCAGAGAGGTTGAAAACTGGTTGAAATGAATCATCCCAAATCAAGCGGTTGAAGCCAAAGATTAAAGGCCATTTCGTCAAAATCCCGGACTTAAACTGCAAATCCAGCTGAAGATAAACATCAATCGCGAAGCCAGGGAATTCCACCAACAAGGTGTGGCCACCTGGCCACACCCTGGCCGCGAAAACATGGCCAAAGCCACATTTCTACGGCTTTGTTAGGGAGTTAGGGGGAGCGTTTGCTCCCCCAATCTTCTCACGCCTCTCCCATCTGGGTTCTTTCCTATAAAAGGTAGGTATTTCACTCTAAATGGGGACGACCATGCAGAGATAGGATTTAGTCCGGTTTTTCATTCTTTGTAGTGTAGGTTTTTGTTTTCTTTTTATGTAATTTTAATTTCTTTGTAAGCTTAGGTTAGATTGAGATTCATGTAAGTAAGAGAGAGAGGCTTCTGTTGAGAGTGACGTCGATGTTCCTCCTCCTTTCTTCCATCGTTTCTGCAAGCAATAAAAGGTAACTTTTTTTATGTTTGTCTTTACTTTTGTTTCCTTCTTCTTCTTTCTACTTTTCCTCTTTTTGGTTATGATGAGCATTCAAGTGTATCTAGAAGCATTAGTATAACAATGTTTGTGTGAGTGCCAACGATATTTCATGATGATGTTCTCCTCCTCAAGACTCCGTATCATTTCATTCTTGTTCGTCTTGATGATGTAATGCGAATGAGAACTGAGCTTGATCTTATGACTTATGCGTTGAACGCCTCCGAAGCAAGGTAGAACATGCAAGGGTTCCAGGCAAGTCATCAACTAAAGGAGGTAAGTATTTCTTTAATCTTTTCTTTCTGTTCTTTTATTTCTTTAGTTTAGATCACCAACACTAACAACACCCACTTCTTTTATCACTCCTTTTCCATTTCTTTGTACATATCCAATTCTGGTTTCTCCATCTTCCCAATCTCTCACTTTCTGCCTAACTTCATTGTAATTTATTTTTCTTTTCTTTTTAAGAAACTAAAGAAGAACTTTAATCATTAATGGTAGCATAAAAGAGAACTTGCTAGAAAAGCTTCCATCGCTAGTCCCTCCTTATGGATCACGACCCGCATAGCCACTTGCTATTGCGGTAGAATTGAGTACCTAGCAATATTGTTTTAAAAGTTCTGAAATTCTGTATTTTGTGTGTAGGTTCAAGCTCAATTAAATTTTGGCGCCGTTGCCGGGGAGGGACGGTAAGTGTAACGCCCCGATCCCGGCGATACGGGGACGTCACTGCAACGTATATACGTAGGTCAGAACTACCCTCCCGTATATACGCTAAGCATCAGTACAAACAAGAATCAGAGTACGGAAGCAAATGGTGCATTATACATTCCAACACATATATCCAATTACAGAATTATCACCAGATGTGATTACAATATTACAATAATATTATATCACTGATATGCGCAAATGCGGGAATACAAGCAGATGTACAAGAGTAAAACATCATAAAGGTACTCACGAGTTTAAAAAGGAAACTCGAGAGACTCACAGGGGGGCCTGGAAGGATGTGACTCAGGACGGTCGGCTGGAGGTCCACGCTACCGCTGCGCTACTCTGATCAGCAAAGGGAGAAATCCACACGCTCCGGGCTCCAGGACCTGGACGTGAGAATCCAGGGGAGTCAAATGATACTCCCCGGCGAGTGTAGGAGCAAAACCAAGTGGTGAAGCAGGGTGAGCACAATAATGCATATATCAAGTGATATCAAGTAGGAAATACTCAGGAGGCAGATAGGTTAGAGCAGGTATGAATAGATATGGCATGATAATCATAAAACAGGATATCCGAATAAAACCAATCCGAGCTACCAGGTAGTTATAACATAATACTCATAAATCATGAAATCCGATATAAAGTCCGGGAAAAGCAAATACGGTAAGGCACATCACAGATTCATAGCCGTTTAAGTTGCAGGCTTTGGCATGCGTCCCATTCCACATACCTCTACTTACAACTTAAAGAGCCTGTTATTATGACACTTTATTATTACTCGTCTTACCCATATATCTAGGTATGTGTCTAGGTGTACGGCCAACTCACATACATCCATATATAAGCAAGTCGAGGTTGTTATTGGAAACAGCGGTTGTATCAACGAACTATGTTTACAGTGGGTCCCGTGCATACCCGGGACCACGGCCCAGGATTGTTCCGTTGCTTGAAGACGGAACCTGCCGCAAGGCTAAACAGGAGGGACTTATGTATGCCCTTGTCATGACAGTAAACAGGAAAGGGAGAAAGCACTCCCCTCGGTCCCCTGGAGTACCACAGGTAAGACCGGATATATAGTGCACAACCTAATGCCACTGTAAACACGAACACATATCGATATCCGCATGTTTCCCCCGACCCAATACAAGTTGGTACTTTTTAAGGTTCAATAGTTTAATTATCACTTTACGGGAGTAATCAGGAATAAGACATGATCAGGAAATTAGGAGTACATAAGTACTATATAGTCAGGTCACTGCATGTAAAGCAGGAATACAATATACAGGTCACTGATCATGATACAGGATAATAAGTCAAGTTCCCGTAAGAATGATAATCACAAGTCAAGTATATCATGCCGGGTATAAAGTGATAGCATGATAGGGTGATGATAATTAACAAGCAACCAAGCATATAAGAGGTTGATAATAGTCTGGGTAAGTCAGGTCATACCAAGAGGGTCTAGCCAAATAGTAGTATGTCAGGTGGTCAGGTGATAACACTCTAGATGTCAGGTGATATACATATGTCAAATGGTAGCACATGACTAACAGGTCTAAAGTAATGCCAAGTGGTAATATAAAGTAAGGACCCAAAGTCCAACAAGTCCAACGACCACGAAGGGTCGGCCACGCATAGCATAAAGCAATAAAAGATATAGAACATGAAATAAAATACAAGAAAACTAAAGCGAGAACATGCGCATAATCAATGAAATAAGAAGTAAGAGGGCAGCGAGTGGGAACACTCGCCTAAACTCCAAAATACCGAAAGAGCCGTAATCCACGGAAGCTTGGGGTGCGCCACAAAACCTGATATAAATATGTAGAGAGAAGAGGAGAGAGAAAAGAGAAGGTAAGATGATGTTCGTCAAATGACAAGTCAAACAATACTAACATATGATATAAGTCTATAGGCTAAGGTTCATGTCCAAGGAAGTAATCAATCAGAACAGACAGCCAGAATTAGTCGACTAGGTTGGAAGAGTAGTCGACTAACAGAGGGGTTAGTCGACTAGGAATATGGGGTAGTCGACTAATACTGTGATCCAGAGAGTTTGGCTTGGTTTCAGGGAATAGTTAGTCGACTGGAGTAAAATGGGTAGTCGACTAACAGATACTCTAAGTCGACTAATAGTATGGTCAAGTCGACTAGAACTGAGATACAGAAAGTTGGGGTTTCTGATTCAGGACAAGGTTAGTCGACTAGGGTCAAGAGTGTAGTCGACTAAGGATCTATAGTCGACTAGGATCTAAGGCAAGTCGACTAATACTGTGTTTCAGAAAAAGCTACGTTTCAGCTAAGGGTTTCTAGTCGACTAGGTTCTAGGTCAAGTCGACTAATACTGTGAAGAACAGTGAGCAGATCAGAATTCCTAGGGTTTGGGTTTGATGGTTAAACAAACATGGATTGAAGTCATGATATGAATACACATGTACACTAAGAATAGACTAAGTCTAAATGAGTAAGATCACTCACCAAAGAGAGTGATTGGTCTCCATGAGGTGAGGGAGTGATGGTGGTGGTGATTGAAGTTGATGATGAAGAAGATGGTGATGATCCTTGATGAAGCCTTAGTTGAAGCCCTTGAGGTCTTGAGGTGGAGGTGAAGAGATTGGGGAGTTCTTGGAGCTAGGGTTTAGGTTGAGGAAGAAGGGGATTTTGGAGAGCTCCTTCTCTTTTGTTGAAATGAGGAAGAAAAAGGGTTAAAGTGTAAAGGGAAATATATATATAGGATTGGGATTTTGTAAAGGGAGTTGCAATTAAAAGAAAGGGGAGGGCTTAATTGCAAAGTGGAGGTGAGGTGAGTGTCCTCTCCTTGGCCACTTGGCCGGCTGTGGGTGAGAGAGAGAGTGAGTGGTGTTAGGTGAAGTGTGAGTGGGATTTGAGGTGGCACATGAGGTGGAAAATGGAATTATTGGAAAATTGGAAAAGGCTTTGGTTAGTGGAGGAAGGAAAGAAATAAAGGAAAAGGAAAAATGGAAAAGAAATTATAATGAGAAGATATTTTCTTGGAAGGGAAATGAAAATAATGAAAGTGGCGGATTCCCGGGACTCAGTTGCGGATGCGGAAACCTTCGGGAAAAAATACCGGAATCGTCCGAAATTCAAGTATCTCGGAACGACCCGAAATAATTACCAAAAATCAATAATAATATATAAAGACCAATAGTGAAATCCGTTTGAAGAAATACCTTATAGTTTTGAAACTAAAAATCCGGAACCAGTTATCTACCGACTCCGTTGGAATTTTCATAAATTCATAAAATCCTCAGAAAAAGAATGTAGGTAGAAAATATGATTCTAAGGAATAATGTCTAAAGAACCATCATGAAATTCCAAGCCGTTTGTAAAATAAAAATCCGGGAATCGGTCAGCGGTACTGGCCGACACCGGTTTTGGAGAAATTCCTTTTAATCCAAGATAATTCCAGAAAATCATATAAAATCTAAAATATTGGAAAATAATCTTTGGAACTGAAACCGGTCAAATCTAAACACCGGAAAGGCCAAATCGGGTAATATACTAGGATCGGGTCCTTCGGTTCAGACTAGGGCTGACTCCGTGTCCACGAATCCAAATCCAAAACAAAAACAATCATATAAGGAATTCATCATACAGAATAAATACAGGAAACAAATCGAAAAAATACGACTGAAAATCTGAATACGCAACTAAGTACGTATTCCGGAAACGGGGTATTACAATCCACCCACCTTACAAAAATTGCGTCCTCGCAATTTCGTTAAGGGGCAAATTGAATACAAAGGGGACAAAGGCTGGAATTTATACTAATCAAGATATGAAGCACTATAGGTAGGGCTCTCAAGTCAACTGAATAATAATCATACTCTGCATTTCCGGCTGAAGATGTCGTGGCTGTGTAATAAATTTTTAGAATAATGCTGAATAATACTGATGATGTCGTGGCTGTGAAATAAATGAATACTGATGATGTCGTGGCTGTGTAATAAAGAAAACCCCGAAAATCCTGAGCATAATAAAGAAGACCGATAATTAAGAATCCGACTGCTGTCCTCTGAAAGATAGCCAGATCAAGATCGATCTGGAGAATACCAAGCTTCATAGAATTGGCCGAAGAGATCACATAATAGCTTCCTTCTGAACCAGCCACTACCTCTCTAGTCTAGTCATATCTTAAAATAGTATAAGGCTTCATAAAACCAAAACATAAAACCAAAACAGGGAAAGGATAGGAGTGATTAGGAATCAAGGGAAAGATATTCAAGGAGGGATTAGAAATCAAAGGAAAGATAGCCAAGAAATAGATAACTCTGCACTTGCAGTTGGAATGTATAACCAAGACTCATGTATTCCAGTTGCAAATCTCTTTACCATTGATTTGCCTTCTGGACGTACTGAGGAGGTTAGAGCCTAAGCTCTGATACCAACCTGTAACGCCCCGATCCCGGCGATACGGGGACGTCACTGCAACGTATATACGTAGGTCAGAACTACCCTCCCGTATATACGCTAAGCATCAGTACAAACAAGAATCAGAGTACGGAAGCAAATGGTGCATTATACATTCCAACACATATATCCAATTACAGAATTATCACCAGATGTGATTACAATATTACAATAATATTATATCACTGATATGCGCAAATGCGGGAATACAAGCAGATGTACAAGAGTAAAACAGCATAAAGGTACTCACGAGTTTAAAAAGGAAAACTCGAGAGACTCACAGGGGGCCTGGAAGGATGTGACTCAGGACGGTCGGCTGGAGGTCCACGCTACCGCTGCGCTACTCTGATCAGCAAAGGGAGAAATCCACACGCTCCGGGCTCCAGGACCTGGACGTGAGAATCCAGGGGAGTCAAATGATACTCCCCGGGCGAGTGTAGGAGCAAAACCAAGTGGTGAAGCAGGGTGAGCACAATAATGCATATATCAAGTGATATCAAGTAGGAAATACTCAGGAGGCAGATAGGTTAGAGCAGGTATGAATAGATATGGCATGATAATCATAAAACAGGATATCCGAATAAAACCAATCCGAGCTACCAGGTAGTTATAACATAATACTCATAAATCATGAAATCCGATATAAAGTCCGGGAAAAGCAAATACGGTAAGGCACATCACAGATTCATAGCCGTTTAAGTTGCAGGCTTTGGCATGCGTCCCATTCCACATACCTCTACTTACAACTTAAAGAGCCTGTTATTATGACACTTTATTATTACTCGTCTTACCCATATATCTAGGTATGTGTCTCGGTGTACGCCAACTCACATACATCCATATATAAGCAAGTCGAGGTTGTTATTGGAAACAGCGGTTGTATCAACGAACTATGTTTACAGTGGGTCCCGTGCATACCCGGGACCACGGCCCAGGATTGTTCCATTGCTTGAAGACGGAACCTGCCGCAAGGCTAAACAGGAGGGACTTATGTATGCCCTTGTCATGACAGTAAACAGGAAAGGGAGAAAGCACTCCCCTCGGTCCCCTGGAGTACCACAGGTAAGACCGGATATATAGTGCACAACCTAATGCCACTGTAAACACGAACACATATCGATATCCGCATGTTTCCCCCGACCCAATACAAGTTGGTACTTTTTAAGGTTCAATAGTTTAATTATCACTTTACGGGAGTAATCAGGAATAAGACATGATCAGGAAATTAGGAGTACATAAGTACTATATAGTCAGGTCACTGCATGTAAAGCAGGAATACAATATACAGGTCACTGATCATGATACAGGATAATAAGTCAAGTTCCCGTAAGAATGATAATCACAAGTCAAGTATATCATGCCGGGTATAAAGTGATAGCATGATAGGGTGATGATAATTAACAAGCAACCAAGCATATAAGAGGTTGATAATAGTCTGGGTAAGTCAGGTCATACCAAGAGGGTCTAGCCAAATAGTAGTATGTCAGGTGGTCAGGTGATAACACTCTAGATGTCAGGTGATATACATATGTCAAATGGTAGCACATGACTAACAGGTCTAAAGTAATGCCAAGTGGTAATATAAAAGTAAGGACCCAAAGTCCAACAAGTCCAACGACCACGAAGGGTCGGCCACGCATAGCATAAAGCAATAAAAGATATAGAACATGAAATAAAATACAAGAAAACTAAAGCGAGAACATGCGCATAATCAATGAAATAAGAAGTAAGAGGGCAGCGAGTGGGAACACTCGCCTAAACTCCAAAATACGAAAGAGCCGTAATCCACGGAAGCTTGGGGTGCGCCACAAAACCTGATATAAATATGTAGAGAGAAGAGGAGAGAGAAAAGAGAAGGTAAGATGATGTTCGTCAAATGACAAGTCAAACAATACTAACATATGATATAAGTCTATAGGCTAAGGTTCATGTCCAAGGAAGTAATCAATCAGAACAGACAGCCAGAATTAGTCGACTAGGTTGGAAGAGTAGTCGACTAACAGAGGGGTTAGTCGACTAGGAATATGGGGTAGTCGACTAATACTGTGATCCAGAGAGTTTGGCTTGGTTTCAGGGATAGTTAGTCGACTGGAGTAAAATGGGTAGTCGACTAACAGATACTCTAAGTCGACTAATAGTATGGTCAAGTCGACTAGAACTGAGATACAGAAAGTTGGGGTTTCTGATTCAGGACAAGGTTAGTCGACTAGGGTCAAGAGTGTAGTCGACTAAGGATCTATAGTCGACTAGGATCTAAGGCAAGTCGACTAATACTGTGTTTCAGAAAAAGCTACGTTTCAGCTAAGGGTTTCTAGTCGACTAGGTTCTAGGTCAAGTCGACTAATACTGTGAAGAACAGTGAGCAGATCAGAATTCCTAGGGTTTGGGTTTGATGGTTAAACAAACATGGATTGAAGTCATGATATGAATACACATGTACACTAAGAATAGACTAAGTCTAAATGAGTAAGATCACTCACCAAAGAGAGTGATTGGTCTCCATGAGGTGAGGGAGTGATGGTGGTGGTGATTGAAGTTGATGATGAAGAAGATGGTGATGATCCTTGATGAAGCCTTAGTTGAAGCCCTTGAGGTCTTGAGGTGGAGGTGAAGAGATTGGGGAGTTCTTGGAGCTAGGGTTTAGGTTGAGGAAGAAGGGGATTTTGGAGAGCTCCTTCTCTTTTGTTGAAATGAGGAAGAAAAAGGGTTAAAGTGTAAAGGAAATATATATATAGGATTGGGATTTTGTAAAGGGAGTTGCAATTAAAAGAAAGGGGAGGGCTTAATTGCAAAGTGGAGGTGAGGTGAGTGTCCTCTCCTTGGCCACTTGGCCGGCTGTGGGTGAGAGAGAGAGTGAGTGGTGTTAGGTGAAGTGTGAGTGGGATTTGAGGTGGCACATGAGGTGGAAAATGGAATTATTGGAAAATTGGAAAAGGCTTTGGTTAGTGGAGGAAGGAAAGAAATAAAGGAAAAGGAAAAATGGAAAAGAAATTATAATGAGAAGATATTTTCTTGGAAGGGAAAATGAAAATAATGAAAGTGGCGGATTCCCGGGACTCAGTTGCGGATGCGGAAACCTTTCGGGAAAAAATACCGGAATCGTCCGAAATTCAAGTATCTCGGAACGACCCGAAATAATTACCAAAAATCAATAATAATATATAAAGACCAATAGTGAAATCCGTTTGAAGAAATACCTTATAGTTTTGAAACTAAAAATCCCGGAACCAGTTATCTACCGACTCCGTTGGAATTTTCATAAATTCATAAAATCCTCAGAAAAAGAATGTAGGTAGAAAATATGATTCTAAGGAATAATGTCTAAAGAACCATCATGAAATTCCAAGCCGTTTGTAAAATAAAAATCCGGGAATCGGTCAGCGGTACTGGCCGACACCGGTTTTGGAGAAAGTCCTTTAATCCAAGATAATTCCAGAAAATCATATAAAATCTAAAATATTGGAAAATAATCTTTGGAACTGAAACCGGTCAAATCTAAACACCGGAAGGCCAAATCGGGTAATATACTAGGATCGGGTCCTTCGGTTCAGACTAGGGCTGACTCCGTGTCCACGAATCCAAATCCAAAACAAAAACAATCATATAAGGAATTCATCATACAGAATAAATACAGGAAACAAATCGAAAAAATACGACTGAAAATCTGAATACGCAACTAAGTACGTATTCCGGAAACGGGGTATTACAGTAAGCAATTCTCTTTAAAAGTTTACATCTTTGGTTAACTTTCTTCTTTGTTTTTTGTACAAATTTAACAACAAGGAATTCTTACTGTAGTGGACACATAAGTTGCCTTGGACTCTGCTCAAGAAAGCAAAGCCAAGAAGCCCTCAGATTTGCTACAGTCCTATGGCAAACTGAGTGAACTACTAACCTGTATTTTCTGCAGGTTGGTTGAATTGCGTAGTTTAAATATCTGTAGCATTTATCTCCTTATTTGACTCACTGTATATATATTTTTAACACAACAGTAAAAAGTTGATTGTAAATGCTAAAAAATGATTTAGACTTTGCATTTAGGCACGTGTCTATTTCATTACATTTTTTATTTACTGTTGAAGAGTGCTGGAGCCAAGGTATATGTGCATAGCATTTAGTATAAGGTTCATTCTTATATGAAATATTACTTGTGTGTTACTTTTTTCTATATACTTGTATACTGCACTAAATTGATTTAAGGGCTTGTCCTATAAACAAGATAAGGTGGGGAAGTCATTACCCTCCCTTAGCCCACAAACAATCTCCTCACTCACTAACCCAAACCTAACTAAAAATGAGTAGACGTTGGCCCTAGGGACATCCCGGACTCAATTAGGAAATTATCCTAAGGGGAAAGGTGTTGAAATTTGACTCCTGCCAAATCAGTGTCTAGGAAGGGGATTAAAGGTCGAAAGCCCGAAGGTTGGTGGTTACTTAATTAAGAAACGTCTTTGACAGATAACCTCCCACCAATCTTGCCCTGACCTGGCTGATTAGCTTACGGTCAAAGTCTGCATTATACCTCTCGTGGACAGTCTATCCAGTTAGGAGTCATCTAGGTCATAGGTCTACCCTAACTTAGTTTAGAATTTTTCTCTTTGTATTTGTTTGCTTATTTGTTTGTTTTTTTGTATTTTATTGTGTGATATGGCTTATAATAACAATTTTTTCAATTTTAATAGTAATCTATATTACACACCAACCTCTTTTTCGGATATTACCAACCTGGCATATCATAACTTTAACCAACATAGTGTGCCGGATTGGTCTTATCCGAGTCAATATAACCCATGCCCCCAATTTTATACCCATAATTTTCAGAATAATTTTAACTCTTCACAGAGTCAATGGGGATTCACCTCCCCCGAGTCCAATTTTCAACCAACTTGTCCTCCTTATCCACCTTGTCCATAATATTTCCAAGATTCATACTCAGTTCCACCAGTCCAAAATAGAAAACCATCAATTTTGGAAATGAGTATGCGTGAGTCCAAACAGCAATCACAAAATCTGATGGACTCACAATTTTACCACCAATTCCAAAACAACACTTCATCTTTTCAAGACCAATCGCAACAAAATATGAACCTATCAACTATAAAAAGATGCTTGAAGCCATGACTCAGGCTCAAAACGCTCGTAATCATGACATCGATATGATGGTCCAAACTCTACGTTCTCACCGTTTAGCCAGTTCTGATGTCGTTAACCATTCTGTTAGATCTGAGAGTCATGTTATTTTGAAAAACAAGGTTCCATTTCAGCACAATCATTTGAACTTACCCAAACTCCAAATTTTGAAAATGATATTGACAGTTTGGCAAGTTATTCCTTTCCTGAAATAGAACTTGAGAATGAATATAATCCTGAACCTCAACTTAATGATTCAATTCTACTTCCTGATTCCAGTGTCTTCACCTGATTTCAATCTTTTCCCCGAGTCAACATTGGATTCTGTGCCAATTCATCATGAAATTGAATCGGCCATCTTTGATGATCATCATATTGAATTTGACCTATTTCATACTTTTGAAAGTCCAATTGACAAATTGCAAGTTCTCATTTTTATAAAATTGAACTCAATGAGAAATGTGACCTAAACTCTTAAATTTGTGATCTAGTTCAAATTTTCGAATCAATATTGACTCCTGTTTTGTTACCCGACTTGAGCAATATTTTAGAGTCAGTTTTGATTCCCACACCTATCATTCCTAAACTTGAATCACCAATATTAAGTCACATCCCATTGTGGGGAACTGAATGTGGACTTGAGTTTCAACTTCTTGATTTGGACCCACTTCCTGAGCCAATCTCAACTCCTGAACCTTACTTGACTTAAGTCACCTTCCTGAGTTGGTATTAGTTTCAGTACTTCTTGAGTCCAAGTCAATCATTCTATCTTTTCACACTCAATTTTGGGACAAGGCGGTTGACAAAATTGACGCCGAAATTAATTATGAAATTTGAAAATTAGATGGGGTTAAATTTTTAATACAAAACGTTCATATATACATCATTTTAGTGGGTTATATAAAAGAGATTTCTGGTGGATTCCTCCGAACTCCATGAAAATTTGAATGCCGCATTTCGTGGACCAATCAGACCACCACCGGAGCCACCACCTTAAGGTAACATTTTCCTTCCCTTTCTTCTTTTTTCATGCATCTATACATTAATTCATACATTGAGGACAATGCATGAGATAGGTGTGGGTGAGGGTTCTAACATAACTTAGGTTTTTCTTTTTATTAAAAAAAATTTAACATTTTTTTTTACTTTTAAAAACTTTTTGAAAATAAAAACAATATTTTGACATATTTTTTGTAAGAAATTGAGTCAATTTTAAGGAATAGAAAAATCAAAATTAGGATTTCTTAAACTTGGTCAAAACAAGATTATTTGTTTGATTTTTTTGGGTTAGGAAGATAATTTATCAAAGTAATTTAGTCTTGATTTTTACCTTAATGAAATATGCATACTTCATACACTTACACACTTAGGGTTCAAAAATAAAGATTCTTATGCCTTATATAAAAAAAATAAAAAAAAAAGAAAAAAATAAAAAAGATCTATGAAAGATGAGCAAATCTAATTATTGATTAGCTAGGTGCTTTGGCCTAAGCAAGCCTTAGTATTTATGCGAAAGATAATTAGATAAGTTTGATATATATATATATATATATATATATATATATATATATATATATATATATATATATATATATATATATATATATATATATATATATATATATATATCCTCTGATTAAGGTTGGTATTTGTGTCTAATAAAGCATAAGTATTCACGACTAAAAGTGGTTCATATAATAAATCCTTAGTTTTATGGCCTTGTTTGCTCGAGTCCTAAGTCCTTGGGGTGTTTTCTCACCCAGTGCCCTAAGACCGTTTGGTTTGGGAGTCATTGATTAAGGGCTCGTTACATGGGCAGATTAGAAAGCCTAATGAACTAAGGAATAATACTATCAAATATATATATATATATAAATAAATAAGGCATAAGAGTTAGAGTTAAAGAACCCTTAGTCAAAATTTTCACGGTCACAAGGTGCATATGACTTAGGGTAAAGTAATAAGACTAGATGAGAAGTACAATTTGACTCCTTACTTTGATTGATAACAAATTTTTGAATAGAGATTAAGTTTAGGAATGAAAAATTCGGTTTTCCTATAACTTATAGATTACTTAAAATTTACAATAATATTTCAAATATTTTCCTTTCAAAATGTGTTTTCAAAATACAAACATTTTTCTCTTTCTTTACGGATTTTGTGGGTGTAATCCGCTGAAAACCCTCACGAGATAAAACTCGTCCTCTAGGGAAAACCTAGAGGTTTAACGGCTTGTTGCACATGCTCAGTGCAATCGCGTGACCTGCGAAAGTAGTCTACTAATTTTAAGTATAGTCTAGTTGTTTTGCTCGAGGACAAGCAAAAGAAAGGTATAGGGGTGTGATCGGTCGCGAAGACTGCACATTTATTATCATATTCTCATACTTATTATTAAATAAGCTCTGCTTGTTCCTAATTATTGTTTAATTTATTTGTAGGCCCATTCCTAAAGGAGAGTGAAGAAAAATGAGCCCAAAACCCATCAAATTCTGAATTAAATTAGAATAAATTCGAAATCAGTGAATCAGGGCAAATCTTAGCAAATCAGAGAGGTTGAAAACCGATTGAAATGAACATTTCAAATCAAGCGGTTGAAGCCAAAGATCAAAGGCCATTTTGTCAAAATTCCGGACTTAAGCTATAAATCCAGCTGAAGATAAACATCAATCGCGAAGCCGAGGAATTCCACCAACATGGTGTGGCCACCTGGCCATACCCTGGTCGCGAAAATGCGGCCAAAGCCGCGTTTCTGCGGCTTTGTTAGGGAGTTAGGGGGAGCGTTTGCTCCCTCTATCTTCTCACGCCTCTCCCCTCTAGGTTTTTGCCTATAAAAGGCAGGTATTTCACTCTAAATGGGGACGACCATCAAGAGATAGCTAGTCCAGTTTTTCATTCTTTGTAGTGTAGGTTTTTGTTTTCTTTTTATGTAATTTTAATTTCTTTGTAAGCTTAGGTTAGATTAAGATTCATGTAAGTAAGAGAGAGGCTTATGTTGAGAGTGACATCGATGTACGTCCTCCTTTCTTCCATCGTTTCTGCAAGCAATAAAAGGTAACTTCTTTTTTATGTTTGTCTTTACTTTTGTTTCCTTCTTCTTCTTTCTACTTTTCCTCTTTTTGATTATGATGAGCATTCAAGTGAATCTAGAAGCATCAGTATAACAATGTTTGTATGAGTGCCAATGATATTTCATGATGATGTTCTCCTCCTCAAGACTCCGTATCATTTCATTCTTGTTCGTCTTGATGAAGTAATGCGAATGGGGACTGTGCTCGATCTTATGGCTTATGCATTGAACGCCTCCGAAGTAAGGTAGAACATGCAAGGGTTCCAGGTAAGTCATCAACCAAAGGAGGTAAGTATTTCTTTAATCTTTTCTTTCTATTCTTTTATTTCTTTAGTTTAGATCACCAACACCAACAACACCCACTTCTTTTATCACTCCTTTTCCATTTCTTTGTACATATCCAATTCTGGTTTCACCATCTTCCCAATCTCTCACTTTCTGCCTAACTTCATTGTTTTATTTTTTTCTTTTCTTTTTAAGAAACTAAAGAAGAACTTTAATCATTAATGGTAGCATAAAAGAGAACTTGCTAGAAAAGCTTTCATCACTAGTCCCTCCTTGTGAATCACGACCTACATAGCCACTTGTTATTGCGGTAGAATTGAGTACCTTGCATTAATGTTTTAAAAGTTCTGAAATTCTGTATTTTGTGTGCAGGTTCAAGCTCAATCACCCAACCTTTCATGAAAATCTTCTCAAGGAGAAGGATATGGTAGATCATCATCATTTCAAGGACCATTTTCTAATAATCAATTTCATAAGGAAAATGCAACACCATCTGTTCCTCCTCCGTTTGTCCCTCCCAATCAAAGAAAACCATCTTTAGAGGACACTATCTAATAATTCATGCAGAACCAAGTCATAACTAATCAAACCTAAGCCCAAATATCTCACAATTAGAATCAGACGATAGGCCGGCTTGAGGTTCAGATAGAACAGTTAGCTACATCTGTTAGGGAGAGAGAGAAAGGACATTTTCTTAATCAAACTGTGCCCAACCCGAGAGGATAACCTGCTCCTAAAAATACTCCTACAGGCCAGTTTGAAATTGGTTCTAATTCAAACTGTGAATTTCAAGCCATCCACACTTTACGGTCGGGCAAGAGAGTGGACAACCAAGTCCAAGCCTACCAGACAATCCTAATGCTGTCAATGAAAAAGAAAAAGAGAACCCAAAGGAGTCAACAAAGAAAGATAACCAAGTTGTTGTTGATAATTAAGAGAAATTCTTTGTGTCGAAGGCCTCATTTCCTCAACGTCTTCAACCAACTAGGAAGAAAATCACTGTAAGGAAATTTTGATAGTTTTCAAAAACGTCCAAATCAACATTCCCTTCTTGGATGCCATCAATCAGATTCCTTCATATACCAACTTTCTAAAGGACCTAACCACCATCAAGAGAAAAAGTTTTGTGCCTCGTGAAGCTACATTTACTACACAAGCATCATGTCTCATCCAGCAACCCATTGCACCCAAGTATGAGGATACGGGAAGCCCAATTATCTCTATTAGGATAGGAGATCAGGTTATGGATCAGTGTCTGCTAGATCTAGGAACAGGTGTAAACCTCTTACCCTATTCTGTGTACAAACAATTAGGTTTAGGGGAGTTATAACCCACTAACTTACATTATTTCTAGCAGATAGGTTAGTTAAGGTCTCCAAGGGAATTGTTGAGAATGTTATTTTGAAGATCGACGAATTCTATTTCCCTGCGAACTTTGTGGTCTTAGACACTGAACCAGTTAGAGATCCAAGCACTCACTTCCCTGTGATTTTAGGGAGTCCATTCCTTGATATTGCTGATCTGTCATTAGATGTAGGAATGGAGACATGACCTTACCGTTTGGGAATATGACAGTTGAGCTAAACGTTTTTCACACTAGTTCCCAACCACATGTAATGGACGATCATGAGGAGGTCAACATGACTGATGTGTCAGTCAATCACATCTTTGAAGAGTCTTGCTATGAAGACCCCTTGGAGAAATGCTTAGCCCATTTTGAAATAAATTTTGACATTGAGGAGTCTATAGAAGAGGTTAACGCATTGTTATATTCTGTTCCCATTATGGACACCAACCCATGGAGACCCAACGTAGAACCCTTGCCATTGCCAACATCCGTTCATGTTCCATCAATCATCGAGCCTCCCAAGTTGGAGCTCAAGCCTTTGCCAGACACACTAAAATATGCCTTCCTAGGTGAGTCAAAAATCTTGTCTGTGATAATTTATTCCCATTTAGACAAGGACTAAGAAGAAAAGTTGCCAGATATTCTAAGGGAATGTAAAGAAGCTATAAGATGGACCAAAGCAGACATCAAGGGAATTAGCTCCTCTGTGGTAATGCACCAAATTCATCTTGAAGAAAATGCCAAAACCTCGAGAGAACCACAGAGACATTTAAACCCTGTTTTGAAAGAAGTGGTGAGAGCGGAGGTCATGAAATTGATAGATGCAGGTATCATTTACCCTACCTCCGATAGTCAATGGGTTATTCTAGTATAAGTTGTGCCCAAAAAATCTGGAGTCACAGTTGTTACTAATGAGAAAATGAGTTGGTTCCAACTCGTGTTCAAATAGTTGGCCAGTGTTGCATAAACTATAGGAAACTCAACTCCATGACTAGGAAAGATTATTTTCCTCTGCCCTTCATTGACCAAATGTTAGAACGTCTTGCCAATCATGCTTACTACTCCTTCCTCGATGGTTATTTTGGATATAACTGTTGACACTCAAAAAAGACACACTCTTAGACAGCTTTCCAACTGGTCTGAATGATGTCTAGCTTGTCGGCATTTATAAAAGACAAGTCACAGACAAGCTGACAACCAGTTTTTGCCCATCTCCAAGGGACAAATCAACGACTTGGACTCTATTGATCCAGTGAAGCAGGCACTAAGCCATGATTGCCTTTGAAGAGACCTAAGTAGGCCTAAGATGCTAAGTTAGTTCAACACTTAGCATCGCATGAGCCAAAGGGATAGCCTCGCCTAAGAGGCTAAGTTTGTCTCGCTTCACCTAAAGCTAATTATAGCTTCGTCGGAAGCTTTCTTGATAGCTTCGCATGAAGCTCTTCATAGCTCCACAAAGAGCTAACTTATAGCTTCACCTGAAGCTAATTTTAGCTTCTCCGGACGCTAATTCTAACTTCGTCGGAAGCTTTCTTGATAGCTTCACATGAAGCTCTTCATAGCTCCATAGAGAGCTAACTTATAGCTTCTCTTGAAGCTAATTCTAACTTCTCTGGAAGCTTTCTTGATAGCTTCGCATGAAGCTTTTCATAGCTCCACAGAGAGCTAACTTACAGCTTCTCCTGTAGCTAATTATAGCTTCGCCAGAAGCTTTCTTGATAGTTTCGCATGAAGAGGCAAGCTCCGCATGAGGAAAGTAACCGCCCCACTAAGTTAGTGGGGAAGTTAATGGGTAGTTACACCCATATCTCCTCATTAAAAGGAGACAATTAAGGGAATCATAACTCCCTATTTCCTAGTGGGGGAATTAATGGGCAGTTACACCCATGATCCCTCATTAAGAGGAGCCAATTAAGGGGAGTCAATGGATAGTTACACTCATGATCCCTCATTAAGAGGAGACAATTAAGGACATCATAACTCCCTATTGAGCCTATAAATAGCCCACTAATAGGCTAGACTCAGGATCTTGAAAAGGTTCAAGTCCAATAGGCTCACGGTCTTGAAGAAATTCAAGTCAAGAGGTTTTTTGAAGAGCATAAGCTTCTTTGATGGCTTCAAAGCATAAGCCAATAAGAGATCTACTCTCTCGCTTCTAAGAATTCAGAGAATCACTTCTCTAATCCTACAAGGATAAATTCAGGGTGCTAATACCCTAAGATCTTTCTCCCTCTCAAGGAAACTCCGAAACCAGGCAAGAAGGAATTCCCAAGTAGTAGCTTTTGAAGATCGATCGCTCGCATCGTCAATGGGACAAAGTGGTCGAGCACTGATCAGACTCCCACCGGCACACTTTCCTAGAAATCTCAGAGGAGATCTACTTGTAATTTTCTTTTTCTTTCTGTAAAGAAATACTTGTAATTTCGCTCCTTAATTTCTTTTGTGAGTTTTTCCTTTATCAAATTCAATGGAAAACAATAACCAAATCCCCATTGCTCATGAGGACTAAGAGAAAATGACATTTACTTGTCTGTTTGGCACATTTGCCTACCGTCACATGCCCTTTGAGCTGTGCAATGTACCAGCTACTTTTCAACGGTGTATGTTGAGCATCTTTTCAGACATGGTCGAGCGATTTCTAGAGGTTTTCATGGATGATTTCTCTGTCTTTGGTCTACTTATGATGAAGGTTTGTATTATCTATTGTTGGTATTAATAAGATGCAAGGAGAAGAACCTAATTCTTAATTTTAAAATGTCATTTTATGATGAAATCTTGGATTATCTTAGAACACATTGTTTCTAATAGAGGTATAGAGGTTGATAAAGTTAAGGAAAAACTAATCTCCAAATTATCACCTCCTAGAACTGTTCGGGAGGTGCGATCCTTCTTAGGCCACGCTGGATTCTACCGCCACTTTATCAAAGACTTTTCAAAAAATTTCAAACCTTTGTGTGACCTTCTAGCAAAGGATGTTCTGTTTGAGTTCACCCCGTCCTCTTTGGCAGCCTTTGAACGACTCAAGACCGAGTTAACTTCGGCACCCATCATTTGACCACCTGATTGGAATCTTTCATTTGAGGTAATGTGTGACGCTTTCGACTATGCGGTAGGGTTATCCTAGGCCACCGAGTGGGTAAACTTCTCATGTCATTTGTTATGCCAGCAACACTCTTAACGATGTCCAACTAAACTAACTCCACCACTGAAAAAGAGTTGTTGGCAGTTGTTTTCGCTCTTGACAAATTTTGTCCCTACCTTATAGGTTCTAAGGTCCTAATCTACACCGATCATACAGCTTGAAAGTACCTTCTCACGAAAAAGGATGCTAAAGCCCATTTAATCCGGTAGATCTTACTCCTACAGGAATTCGTTCTAGAAATTCACGATAAAAAGGGGCTGAGAATGTTATCGCAGGTCACTTATCTAGAATAGTGGATGAATCTATGTCCGACTCGCTACCTGTCTTTGAGACATTTTCTGATGAGCAGTTAATGTCCGTTTTCCCTTTGACTGTTCTGTGGTATGCTGACATTGTAAACTACCTTCTCACGAAACAAACACCCGATTTATGGACCAAGCAAGAACGATTGTGTTTCTTAGCTAGGGTCAAATGGTTCTTCTGGGATGAACCATACTTGTTCAAATACTGTCCTGATCAGATTATTCGACGATGCGTTCCTAACTCAGAATTTAAGAATATCCTCTCATTTTGTCATGACCAAGCCTGTGGTGGTCATTTCAGTGGGAAGAAAACTGTTGCAAAAATTTTGTAATGTGGTTTTCATTGGCCCACTTTGTTTCGTGACGCTCATACCTACTGCCAATCTTGTGATTGTTGTCAACGATTAGAAAAAATTACACAACAGAATGAAATGCCATTAAGCCCAATCTTAGTTGTTGAAATCTTCGATGTTTGGGTTATTGACTTCATGGGCCCCTTCCCTATGTCTTATTGATACCAATATATCCTTGTAACAGTTGACTGCGTATCTAAATGAATAGAGGTCATAGCATGTAAATCCAATGACCATAAAGTTATGGTAAACTTCTTGAAAGAGAATGTATTCTCTTGTTTTGACTTCCCCTGTGCAATCATTAGCGATGGTGAAAAAAATTTCTGCAATCATACATTTGAAGCCTTAACGAGAAAATATTGTATCAATCATAGGATAGCCACATGTTATCACCCACAGACTAGTGGTCAAGTAGAAGTTTCCAACAGAGCCATCAAGACCATTCTAGAGAAAACTGTAAACATCACTAGGAAAGATTGGTCTCTTCGACTAACTGATGCCTTATGGGCATATAGAACTGCATTCAAGACTCCAACTAGAATATCTCCATATAGGTTAGTCTTCACAAAGCTTGTCATCTTCTTGTCGAGTTAGAACATAAGGCATACTGGACGATCAAATGCCTAAATTTTAATCTAGACAAGGTAGGAGAGTCTAGAATACTTCAACTGGATGATCTTGAAGAGATAAGAATGATGCATATGACTGTGCAAAATGATACAAGGACCGCATGAAAATGATACATGATCAGGTCATAATTCGTAAGGAATTCTAGCCAGGACAGAAAGTCTTACTTTACAATTCACGTTTACATCTCTTTCTAAGAAAACTAAAATCCCGTTAGACCGGCCCCTACATTATTCATAAGGTGCACCCACATGGTGCAGTTGAGGTCTGCAATGTCACAGATGGTACCATTTTTCAAGTAAATAACCATCGTTGAAAACTATACCGTGAGTATCTGAGCCCAGAAGTAGAGAAAATCCTTCTGAAAGATCTTGTTTATCAGGATTGATCTTTATACATGCTAGGGATTCATTTCTGTATTATAGTTTTTGTGTTTTTTTTCTCTTAACTAGGTAATGATGGATGACATCCACTCGTTCTCATCAGGTACTATCTACACTTCACATTCTTACATTTTTATCAGGCTATGCATTCATTCATACATTGAGGACAATGCATGCGATAAGTGTGGGAATGGTTCTAACATAGGTTTTCTTTTAGGTCTTCTAATAAAAAATAATAAATAAAAAATTTTGAAAAGGAAAAATAATACTTTGACATATTTTTGTAAGAAATTAAGTTATTTTAAGTAATAGGAGAATCATAATTAGGATTTCTTATACTTGGTTGAAATATTAATATTTGTTTGATTTCTAGGCTTAGGAAGAAAAATTGACAAAGTAATTTAGTCTTGATTTTTGCCTTGATGAAATATACATACTTTAAACACTTACACACTTAGGGTTCAAAACAAAGATTCTTATATCTTATTATTAATATATATATATATATATATATATATATATATATATATATATATATATATATATATATATATATATATATATATATAAAGAATCCTCTGATTAAGCTGGGTTTTTGTTCCTCATAAAGCATAATTATTCACGCCTAAAAGTAGTTCATATCATCAAATAAAATCTTTTGTTTCATGGCCTTGTTTGCTCGAGTCCTAAGTTCATGGGATATTTTCTCACCCGGTGCCCTAAGACCGTCTAGTTTGAAAGTCACCGACTAAGGCTCATTATATGAGAAAATTAGAAAGCCTAGGAGAGATAAGGAATATTATCACCAATATATACATAAATAAGACATAAGAGTTAGAGTTGAAGAACCCTTAGTCAAAATATTTATGGTCACATGATGCATATGACTTAATGTAAAATAATAGATTAGATGAGAATACAATTTTATTCCTAATCTTGATTGATAACAAATCTTTGAATAGAGACTAAGTCTAAGAATGAATAGTTAGGTGCTCCTATAACTTGCAAGTTACTTTATTCTTGTAAAAACACTTCAAATATTTCATCTTCTTTTCAAAATACATTTTCAAAAATACTAACAATTTATTTCTTTTCTTTATAGATTTTGTGAGTGTAATCCACTAAAAACTCTCAGGAGACTACAACTCCTCTAGGGGTAACCTAGATGTTTAAAGGCTTACTACACATGCTCAGTGCAATCGCGTGACCTGCAAAAGTGGTTCAATAAAATCTTAGGTTTAGTTTTGTTTTGCTTTAGGACGAGCAAAAGATAAGTGTGGGGGTGTGTTTGGACACATAATTGTTATTGCATTCCTAATAATTCTTACAACTTACTTGTCTTAATATCCTAATTCATGCAGGGTATGATAGAAAGAAGATAAACATGAATCCTATTCAATTAAATCTAAAAGTTCAAATCAACGGGGATCGATTAAAATTTAAAGGTTCTAAAAGTAATCTTATCTAAAGACTGGGTATATCAGATAAGATATTATCATTATAATTCAAAGGAAAAATAGATTAGAAGAAAACCCTTTCGGTTTTGCTAAGAATAAAAGGAGATATCATCATATATGGAGCAGAGATTAAAAATCCAAAGGATAGAAGGATAAAGGAAGAAACGACGGACGAGACCCCAGATCCTGGCCCTACGATATCCCTTATCTTTGTTTTCCTATACATATCTGTATTCAGTAAGAGAGAGGTAGACGGTGAGGCTGATAAGTAATTGAGAGGAAAGTTGTGCGTTGCAATGCGAGTTTGGGATCAAGAGTTTGTACCAACAATTCTTCAATAAAAATTTGTCTTCTTCAATACAGATTTTGTAGTGTTTCAGTCTAAGTTTTCTCTACTTCTTTCTTTTATTTTTGTAATGCGATTTTCTTTTTCTCATTGCATGTTTTATTTTATGAACTCATCAACAATCTCATGCATGTTCACTCTTGTTTTCTTTTGTTAGTTCTTTTGTCTTCAACAAAGACCGGAGGAGGGAGACATTAAAGCAACGACAAGGTACAAAGTCACGGGTTTCATCTTCCTCTTCCTTTCATCTCCATCTCTTAGATTCTTTTTTCATCACCTTAATTAATTAGTCTTCGTACAATGTTAGTAATCTTTTTATTTTTGTTTTCTTCATACTTTTAATGCATTAAAAACTTGAGTTCTCAAAATAATCATCACACCTTTCTTTAAAAGATTTCTAAACTAGATTAAGATAAAAATTAGATTTTTAATAACTAGAATTTAACAAGTCTCTGTAGATTCAACCCTTAACTTGCCACTACACAATTTTACTAAAAGATTCTATCAAGTTTAGGTTTTCATAACTTGTACATGATTCAACAGCGATAGAGTTTTTCATGAACTTCGAATCGTGAACATCTTGTAGTTGTTAGAATCCAGAAATTAGTACATGCACACTAAAATAGAGAAGAAAGTTAACCAATAAAGTAAATTAAAAAGAGTTACTTACCGTCCCTCCCTGGCAACGACACTAAAAATTGATTGAGATTTTTACCTGCACATAAAAAATACAAAATTTTAGAAAAGAAGAAAAGAATTGTAAGGTCCTCAGTTCTACTGTGATAGCAAGTGGCTATGCGGGTCGTGGTCCATAAGGAGGGAGTTGCAATGAAAGCATGTTGTAAGTTCTCTTTTAGTTCACTTAAAATAGTTAAAAGTCTTCTTTGTCTTTTAGAAAGAAAAGAAAAAATTAGCTATGTTAATTTGTGAAAGTGGTAGATAGAAGGAGATGGTGATTTTGAGAAATGGAAAATTAAGTATAATGAAAGAAACAAAGAGTAAAGAAAACATAGTTGTGATTGGAAGTGTTTTAAACTAATGGATTAAAAGAAAGGAAGAAAACCAAAACGAAATACTAACCTCCTTTGGCCAAATGCTTACCTTGATTCTTTGGCGACGGTGTTACCTTAAAGTGGAGGCAATCAGCACATAGCCCATAAGAGTTGATTCTGTCTCTTTCACATTACATCATCAAGACGACACAAGTATGAAATGATACGGACTGAGACTAGAATCTATCGTTATGAGCTATCGGTAGCACTCATAAAGGCAAGCTCTTTTGATGCTATAAGACTCATTTGGATTGCAATTGGTACTAAAAGAGAAAAAGTAAAAAAGAAGAAGAAAAAGAACATGAAAATAAAAACGAACATAAAAATTTGTACCTTTTGATTACATAGAGAAACAATGAAAGAAAGGAGGAAGGTTATATTAGTGTCACTCTCGACATAAATCTCTCTCTTACTTATATGAATCTCAGTCTACCCTTTGTTTACAAAGAATAAAAATTACATTAAAATAAAAATAAAAACCTATACTAAACTATAATAAAAATTTGCCTAAGAATCTATCTCTGCCTAATCGTCCCCTGTGGCCTCTGAATTTGCAGGTATTTATAGTAAAAATGGAAAGGGGAAGAGCGTCTGAAAATAGGGAGAGCAAACGCTCCCCCAGATATTAAAATATCATGGCGGATCCACAAGGAATACCGCGGATCTGCGACAATTCTATGGCGAGATGGCTAGATCTGAGGGAGGCTGTGTTGGATTTTTTTTTTTGCGTGTCTTATCCTCTTGGTTTCTCCGTTTGAGCTCTGAATTTTATGATATCCTTCTTGAGCTAACCAAATGGATCTATATAAATCTAAATTTAACTAGTTTTTATTTAATATTCTCTGATTTACTCTAATTTTCAGCTGAGCATTTATCCCAATCTTTGATTTTGATTTAATCTGAATTTCAGTGGGCTTTTGGAATCATTTCTCTTCCATTTCCTTTAGTAAAAGCCTGCACAAATTTAGACAAAAATAATATTAAAATGCAAAGTTTATTATAAAATAAATATGGGAATATGATGATAAATATGTAACATCAGTGACCAATCAACAGCACAAACGCGGTTTTGGCCGCGTTTCCGCGGCAACAGTGAGGACCCTTGAGCTCTACTTTCTAGAGCAGAGACTCAGGTAAGTTATATATCACTGCAGCTGTTTCATTTCAAACATTAGTACCTGCACACCAAAATAGAGAAGAAAATAGTTAACCGTTAAGAAATCAAATAGAAAACTTACTGTCCCTCCTCGGCAATGGCACCAAAATTTGATCGAGCTCAACTTGTGCACAAAAAAATAAAAGTTAAGGAACAGTGCTACGTTCTCAATGCTACCATGTAGCTTAGGGTTAACGGTTGTGACCCACAAGGAGGGACTGCGATGGAGCGATTGTTCAATTTTTTCTTTTAATTTACAAAAACAAATAAATCTTTCTTTTTTCAGTTTTGAAGAAAATAAAAAATACTTAAAGCTAAGGTAAGCTAAAGGAAAATCCAAGGGAAAGAACAAGATGATTTTGTTGATAAGAAGAAAAGAGAAGACGAAGTTAACGAAGAAGAAATAAAAAGATGAAAAGATTTAAAGAAAGAGTATTTACCTTCGTGTAGATTAACATAGCTTAAATCTGTCTGACGTTTGCCTTGAAATAAAGTTAAGCACTAGAAAAAAAGAACATGAAAGCATTTCTTGGCTAGATTGAGCATAATGAAAAAAAGAGTTGAAAATTATATTGGCTATCACTTCAATACAACTCTCTCTTGAAGAAGAATTACATCCAATGTCACTCTAAAAATAACTCTTCCTCTCCTTCTCTCATGTAATTTTCTCTACCCTAAGCTGTAAATAAACTAAAAATTACATTTAAAAAAGAAAAAACTAAAACTAAACTAAAGCTGAAACTAGACTAGAATCTCTCTTTGCAGAGTGGTGCCCGTTCTTCATTGAAATATGCAGTATTATAGGCAGAATGGAAGGAGAGGGAGTGTGCGAGACTCAATCAAGCTGCGGATCTATGGCTTTTTTCGCGGATCCGCGTCCAGGATCTGGCCAAATGGCTAGACCCCGGGGTTGTGGTCTGTTGATGCTTTGATACTTCCTTTTATCCAATTGGCTTTTCAGTTTATTCTCTGGATTTGGCGATATTTCTGTTGATCCTCAAGCTGACCGAATAAATCCAAATAAATATGAATTTAACCAGTTTCTTTTTGGTATTATCTGCTCCGATTTTCTCTGTTCTCCTTAATCTTCTATCCCAATCCTTGATTTTGAATTAAGCTCATTTAAATCTGAATTTAAGTTACTTTTGGTCTTACTTTCTCTCCTTCTCTATTAAACAGGGCATGCACATATTTAAACAATAAATAGGATTAAATTAGCAGAGTTTATTAAAAATTAATGTGGGAATGTACTACTGAATATGCAAATTATGTGTACAATCACCAGCTGAGATCTACAATGGAGGCTCTCCTGAAAGACGGAAATATTCCTTGCGGTCAATCTTACAACCAACAAAGGGTCTTCACCTTGATGGCTGAGACCTACAGTGGAGGCTCTCTTGAAAGACGTAAGTGTTTCTAATGGCTAATCTTACAGATTACATGGGGTCTCACCCTGACGGCTGAAACCTACAATGGAGGCTCTCGTGAAAGGTGTAAGCATTTTTAACGGTCAATCTTACAGCCTACATCGGGTCTTCTTCACCCTGATGGCCTTGACCTATAATGTGTAAATCACCTAGAGGGAAGGTGAATAGGTGATGGCTATACTAAATAAAAAATAATACGGAATTAAAATTTACTTGCTAGCAACCTAACAAATACCAATCACAACCAAAGAATACTTGCAAATAAGTAAACAATATAAATGTGCAAGTAAGTAAAGAGAGAGTAGAGTTAAGAGAGAAAGCGTAAGCAATCACAAACACGATGATATGTTCCGAGGTTCGAGCCACTGCTCTACGTTTCCGCCTTCAACACTATGAAGGATTTTCACTATGACCGATCTCACTAGATCGTCACCATTACAAGTTCTCATTAGAACTCAATGGACTCACAAGTCCTCTCTCGTGGTGCCGCAACACTAACAAGGAGCTCACTAGCTCACTTGAGGCTGCAACCTCTATAACTTCATAATAAAAGAAAATCGGTGATCTTCACTTGATCACAAAAGGCTCACAAGTATAATCCTATAACCAAGATGAGGAGGTGAAACTCTTTTGATTATGTAGTGAAAATAGCTTGTAAAGATGTAGAGGGAAGGCTTAAGCTAAAAATCAAGAATATGAAATTTTGGCTTAAAAAGAAATCTTTTAAGAAAAGCTAAATCTTGATGTAAACTTGTAAAAACTTGATCTAAACTTTAGAAATTTTGTTAGAGGTTTTTTTTTTACAATTCCACTATTTATAGGGGATAAAAACATGAGTAGAAAACCCAAAAGAGTCGTTGGGAAAAAAACCCAAAAAAAGACAAAATAGAATATAGCCGTTGGGAAAAATCTAGAAGAAAATCCTTCGGTCGATCGACCGCCCAGTCGACCGCTAACAATCGAATTTTCGATCATTGGAGATAGCGGTCGACCGGTCGGTTGACCGTTGTTCCCAACCAGAGAGCAAAACTATCTGTCGGTCGACCGGGGCAGTCGACCGGACCTAACCGAGACAAAGCTCTTGCAGTTGGCCGACCGCTCAGTTGACTGAAGTGCACAAATGCACTTTGTTGCATGTCGGTCGACCGCTCAGTCGACCGACAGAGCAAATCTGCTCTGCCTACGATCGACCGACTTAAGGGCAAAGGCTAGTTATTGAAAATCTGTTTGAAGTCGATCTTTTTCCGACAAAATAAACTATGTTTCCAAATACAAAATAGAGTTCTAGATATTTAATAGAACCAGTGTGTGATTATGGATCAACACAAAATAAGGTTAGAACTATATTTTGCAAAAACTCTTTTCTAAATCGAAAATCAATTTTTCCGAAACTTGATTTTGAAAACGACAAAGAGAATAGTCTTGAACTCTTTATAAAACACTTTAGGAATATGAAAGATGTGTGATTGTCAATTCCAAAAGAGTTATCAACCTATATCATCTTAGTTTTAACAAACGACTATAAATTCTATCTAAAATGCAAAAAGCAAAAATACAAATCTTGATATAGTTTTCTCTTGTATACTTGATCCTTGAGCTCTTCTATGAGCTTTGTTGGCCCAAAGGCCTTCCACCCTAGTTTTGATGATGATTAACTCATGTAGTTATGTTTACTAATACTTGTATTGTTTAAGTTTCAGATCATTAACCAAGATATTAGTTGGTGATTAGCTTCAACAAGGAGTTTAGAAGCTTTTCATAGTGATTCCATGGCCAAAGCTTCAAGATCACACATTGCCTAGCCCATGGATAGAGTTTTGGAGCAAGTCAACTTGAAGATAAAGATCATCAAGAAGACTTAGGTATTCATAGTTTAGATAGTGTGTTTAGATCCATTTGTAAAGCTTAGTATAGTTGATATGCTCAAGTGCACAATACACACACGTTTTTATGTTTTGGAATTGGTTTTCATGAATAGTAGATCAAAACAAGTTTATTTTATTTCTATGTATATTAGATATGTTCTAGATACATGCTTTAAACTTGCTAGACAAACTTATTTTGACTATCCTATTCATGTATTGAAAAATCAAGTTTGATAAAAATACAAGTGTAGTTTTGATAAAATTTGCAAGACTCAAAATGAATTAATATGATTGATATATGTCTTGAAATTTTTATCACTTGTTTGTGTTTCAATATAAAATATTAAAACAAGTTTTATGGGATTTTCAGAAAAGATAAAAGATTTTTATAAAATATTTTTTTCAGTTTTTCTGACCCAGGTTTGTGCTAACAGGCCGGTCGGTCGACCGTATGGGTTGACCGCACCAAGGGCCGGTCGACCCATAGGGTCGACCGACGTGCACAAACTTGTGAACGTCTGGCAGACACAAACTCGGTCGACCGTACGGGTCGACCGGATCTGAGAGCTCTGCTCTCTGTTTGTTTGGGTCGACCGGGTTTGCCCAACGGTCAAAAATATGACCGTTGGCGGTCGACCGGGCGGCCGACCGCCAAGCCTGTCAGGCTGCCACATCAGCCTAACGGCTAGTTTTCTGATGGGCCTATATAAACCCCAATTCTTTGGGATTTTGGCCAAGGTTTTTACAAGAGAAAAAATCCCAGTTTTTCAGAGTTTAAAACAAGTTTTTTAAAAGAGTTTTTGGGCTTTAAACTTCTCATCTTTATTGTTTTAGGTTTTTAGAAAATCAAAGAAAATTAGGGTTTTGGGAGATTGTATTGATTTTCATTTTCTATCATTTACAAGAGATTTCCCAAGTAGTTTTTCTTTGTTGCTTGTTTCCAAAAACACCTAGTTTTTCCACACATGAGCTATCACCTATCCTATTCTATTAGGATCATTTGTTTATGGGAAAAAGAAAAGAAAGAGAGATTGTTTGAGGTTGTTGAGCCTCCAAGTTGTAAACCCTTTTCTTCGTTGGGTGCTCCCTCTTAGGTAGAGGTTGAGGTTTGGTTTGCTCCCTCTTGGTGAGGTGGAGTTGGTTGTTGGTTTGTATCCTTCAAGTGTGAGGTGGATTGGTTGTTGTTTGGCTAAGGGCCTACCCCTCTTGTGTGAGGACGTGTTTGTATTGAGAGAGGAGTCTGGTACTCCATTGTTGTAACAAATCCTCTTCGGTAGAGGTTCCCTCGGTGGGAGATAGTGGATTGAAAATCCTACACGGTGGTGTAGGCGGGGATGTAGAGCTAGGGGCTCGAACCTCGAAACATATTCGTGTGTTTGCGTTTGATCCAATATCTCTCAACTCTCTCTCTCATTTATTTTGTGCAAAGCATCATTCATCATTCATATCATACTTGCTTGCATTTGTGTTGTGCCTTGCATATTTCATATTGCTATATCTTGTATTTGCTTGGTTGTTTGTGTGTGCCTCACTTGTACTTAATCAACAAGAGCTTCACATAGCACCTCAACCCATTCAAGGGGAATCAAGAGGAGTTAGTCCAGAGCCCTTCACGGAGAATTCGGCTACACTTGTTGATTGTACTAAGTGTGTTGAAAAATTTGCATTAGCTTCCGCATTTAGCGCATTTAGTTCACTAGATTAGCACTTACAACTATTCACCCCCC
This sequence comes from Agave tequilana, assembly GCA_038442645.1. NCBI lineage: Eukaryota > Viridiplantae > Streptophyta > Magnoliopsida > Asparagales > Asparagaceae > Agave > Agave tequilana. The sequence continues at coordinate 21,910 of JAVJIF010008164.1, read as the reverse complement.
CTCTAGGTGTTTTTCAATTGGTATCAGAGCTAGTGCTCCTGATACTTAGGCTTAACATCCTAGGAGTGAGATCTATTTGATTGCTAATCTATTGTTTGCATTTGCTTGTTTGCACACTCATATAGTTTACCATGGACTTCATGACCCCACCTAGCTTTGACCCTTCCAACATTGTTGTTTGGAAGTATAGGATGTCCATGTACCTAAAGACCCTAGGTTTGCATGTCTTTCTTGCGGCCACCAAGAAATGCTATCTTGGAGATCGCAAGCATATAGGGGCTAATGCACAAGCCCTTGAGGCCATTAGAAGCACTTTACCTAAAGATTATCTTTTGTGTGTTTCTAACTTTGATTCCGCTTTTGTAGTGTGGAACAAGTTGACAACAACCACCACCTCCGAGCTTCTATTGCCAAATCAACCGGAGGAATCTAGTGGAGAATCCGACTCACAATGCTTGATGGTCCAAGGGAATGACTCCCTTGAGGTACATTCGGAACCCCACTTAGATTGTGATGATAGTGCTAGTTCTTCATGTAATGAGAATATTGATCCCTATGCTTTGAATGAAGAACTATCAATTGTTTGTGAAAAGTTAATAGAAAATATAAGATTTTGAAAAAGAAAAGTCTAGAAATTTAAAAAGAAAATAAAAGTTTGCATTCTAGACTTGATTGTGTTTTGCAAGAGAAGGTTGAGGTCTATAATGAAAGGGATTCATTAAAATCTCAACTTGAACTTGCACTTAAAGAAAATGAATTTTAAAAATCTAAAAATGATTGCCATGCAATTTTGAAGAAAAATGAAAAATTATCTTCTAAAGTTGATTTTGTTTTAAAGAGAATGTTGCTTTGAAAAATAAAATAATTTCTATTTCAAATGATTTGAATGTTTGTTTAGATAAAAATATTGTTTTGCAAAATAAGATTGATGCACATGTTTGCCATGCTAGGGTAGTATCACACACTTCACCTATTGCATGCCACACTTCTTCTTCTAAGATTAATGATGATATTTGTTTGCTTAAGAAGAGGTAGATTGTTTGGGCTCCACTATGAGCCAATGTGCCATGAACCATACACGCTTGGAATCCTTGGTTCGAAAGAAACAAGTTCCATCCTTTCTGCATGCACACCCTCCATGGCATACACATGCTCCTCACGGACACCATCACACCATGTATGCTCATGTGTACACATGTACACATTGTGGACATAAGGGCCATCTTGCTAAATTTTGCTTCGATAGATTACATAATGTGAATTTAGCAAAGAATTTTGTTTGGGTTAGAGAAGGTACTAACCCCCATGGACCCAAAAGAGTGTGGGTACCAAAGATCACCCCTCCTTTGTTTAATGTAGGTGTGGGCTCTCACATGACGTGAGAGTGATGACACCTTGGAGTGGATGCGTTCCGTACTTAAAGGAAATCAATTGGATGCATCACTTTCAAGGGAAGATTTGGTGGAGAGGACCACCATGTTTTGGAGACAAGGAGAGTTGCTTCTTTGGTTTTGGTAACAATCCTTTACTCCCATTTATTGTTTAATACTTTCCATTTCATTGTTTATAGCATGTTTTTGATGTCTATGGATTAGTATGTAAATACCATGTTTATTAGATCCTTGACATACATGTATAGTATTTGAGACACACATGCTTATATGAACCCATTCTTAGTGTTCTCACTTTTGTTTAAGCTATAATGTACATCATGAATCTAATACATGTGAATTTTCATAGTAATCATGTTTTAGTTTTATCATGATGATTTTTATTTGTTTTTGTGATGCTTCATGTTTTGAATATATGTTTAGATGTTAGTTTTTCATTAAGACTAGGAATTATACTTGTGCATATAGTGGGCCACAAATAAATCTATATATGTTGGGCTTGATTGCTTATTTGAACCCATTAGATGTGATAGTATAGTCTAGTTTTGATGATTCATACATTTCAAACTTGTATTCTATTTTTGGATTTGTTTTATGAGTTTTCACTTCATGTATATGTTTGTATTGCCAAACTTTAAGATATACATGTATACCTCTTGAGTCATTTGCCTTTCATGCAAATCTATATATGGACTCAATTGTGTTTAGGGATATGTATGTATACTTATTGTGTTGACAATTCATACATATACCTTGAAATGAATTTTGTTTTGATGAAAATTTAGTTTTTATTGATTTCGTGTTTATTTGTTTAACTTCATGTATATGTCCATTTTATCCAAATTATTGTTATACATATACATCCTTTTGAGCCACGTGCCTTCATGCATATATCTTAGTGGACTCGTTGTGTTTGGATATGTATGTATACTTTAGTTTGTATAAGACATACATATACCTTGAAGATTAAATAAGTTTTAATGATTTTCATGTTTTCTTGTTTCAAGGAATATTGAGCTAAATTGTATATTTTCATGATCATGTTCTTCACATTGTATTTATACACTCATATTTATATTTTGCTCATGTTTTGTTTTCATGAGTCATATCTATGCCTAATTGAATTAGAGTGTTGATTATCTTGTGGATTTCATGTTTTATGAAAAATTATTTTGTTTTATTCCTTACTTGAAGGATTTCGTACTAGTTAACAAAACTTTCTATTTATAACTAGTTATGGTATTCTTCATTTTGGTAGAGTTTTTCAAACTAAGCTTATTTTCAAATCTATTTTTGAAAACCCCTATCATCCACGGGAGGTTGGATGGAGTCCATGCCTTATATGTTTATATTGAAAATCATTTTAAAACTTGTGCCTGAGATGGGAGGTAGTTATATGAGTTATACCATGCTTTTTATTATTATGTCAATTGGTATCATTGAACTCTTTCAATTGGTATCAATTTGATTCTTTTGTATACTCATATGTATTTGTGTATGTATATTTTCAATTGGTATCATCTATTAGTGATTGGTACTCATTCTATTTCATATACTTATTTATTTGTTTTATTGCTATTATTTTCTATATCTTAAGCACAAATTTTGTTTATGCTAGAGCTTGAGCTTCAACTTTATTTCAATTGATTTAGTTTTCAATTGGTATCTTATTACAAACCTATGCATAGTTTTTGTTGGTATTTCATAAAGGGGGAGAAAATTCGATTTTCATATTTCAATTGGTATTTAGTTTTCCACTCCCTTACTTTATGATAAAAAAGGTCATTTCAATTGTTTATATGACTTTAAAAAAAATACTATCTTTTGATATCAAGATGTTTTGTGTTTTAAATTGGTATCTAAAAATTTTTTTAGAGAAAAATATTCAAAAGTTTTGATTTGTATTGACTATATGCAAGGAGAGCTTAACATCTCTTCTACATATAGATTCATGATGAGTGTATCTTGTATTGAAGAGCTTAACATCTCTTCTTTATGTGGTACACGTGTGTAGGGGGAGCTTCACATCTCCTCTTATGCATTACATAATATATGCTATGTGAATTAGGGCTTAACATCCCTCTTTCATGTAATGCATATGTGTAGGGAAGCTAACTTAGCGTCTTCCTCTTCATGAATGTATATAGCATATAACATTTATTGATCTTTGTTTACTTTCAATTGATATCAAGATGCTTCATTGACATATTTTTCTATTGATATCATGTTGATTATAGTCACCCCTTATTGACCTTGTTTTTGTTTTAGACAAAAAGGGAGAGAACATTGTTTTATTGTTTTGATTGACATAAAGGGGGAGAAAGATTTTTACCCCTCATTTTATTGTTTTTGTTTGTTTACCCTTTGTTGATGATTGACAAAAAGGGGGAGAAAGATTTTGAGTTTTGAGTTTAATATATGCATACTTATGTTTTTGCATATATTAAGTTTTATTGGTATCTAGAGCATCTAGTATTTTTGTTAATGTTTTATTAATTTAATTAGTATCTAGAGCCTCTAGAACATGTTTATGTGTTTTATGCATGTTGATGCATACATTTTATGTACATTCATTGCATATCTTTTGATTATTTGTTTATGCATGAGTTAAGGGGGAGCTTCTTTGAAGCTTAACTTTAATCCATGCATATATAACTCCATGAGTTTTGTCATCATCAAAAAGGGGAGATTGTTGGCCCAAAGGCCTTCCACCCTAGTTTTGATGATGATTAACTCATGTAGTTAAGTTTATTAATAATCTTGTGTTGTTTAAGTTTCAGATCATTAACCAAGATATTAGTTGGTGTTAGCTTCAACAAGGAGTTTAGAAGCTTTTCATAGTGATTCTAGGGCCAAAGCTTCAAGATCACACATTGCCTAGCTCATGGATGGAGTTTTGGAGCAAGTCAACTTGAAGATGAAGATCATCAAGAAGACTTAGGTATCCATAGTTTAGATAGTGTGTTTAGATCCATTTGTAAAGCTTAGTATAGTTGATATGCTCAAGTGCACAATACACACACGTTTTTATGTTTTGAAATTGGTTTTCATGAATAGTAGATCAAAACAAGTTTTTTTATTTCTATGTATATTAGATATGTTCTAGATATACATACATGCTTTAAACTTGTTAGACAAACTTATTTTGACTATCCTATTCATGTATTGAAAAATCAAGTTTGATAAAAATACAAGTGTTGGTTTTGATAAAATTTGCAAGACTCAAATGAATTGATATGATTGATATATGTCTTGAAATTTTTATCACTTGTTTGTGTTTCAATATAAAATGTTAAAACAAGTTTTATGGGATTTTCAGAAAAGATAAAATTTTTATAAAATATTTTTTCCAGTTTTTCTGACCCAGGTTTGTGCTGACAGGCCGGTCGGTCGACCGTATGGGTCGACCGTACCAAGGGCCGGTCGACCCATAGGGTCGACTGACGTGCACAAACTTGTGCACGTCTGGCAGACACAAACTCGGTCGACCGTACCAGTCGACCGGTCTGAGAGCTCTGCTTTCTGTTTGTTTGGGTCGACCGGGCGGTCGACCGGGTTTGCCCAACGGCCAAAAATATGACCGTTGGCGGTCGACCGGGCGGCCGACCGCCAAGCCTGTCAGGCTGCCACATCAGCCTAACGGCTAGTTTTCTGATGGGCCTATATAACCCCAATTCTTTGGGATTTTGGCCAAGGTTTTTACAAGAGAAAAAATCCCAGTTTTCCAGAGTTTAAAACAAGTTTTTTAAAAGAGTTTTTAGGCTTTAAACTTCTCATCTTTATTGTTTTGGGTTTTTGGAAAATCAATGAAAACTAGGGTTTTGGGAGATTGTATTGATTTTCATTTTCTATCATTTACAAGAGATTTCTCAAGTATTTTTTCTTTGTTGCTTGTTTCCAAAAACACCTAGTTTTTCCACACTTGAGCTATCACCTATCCTATTCTATTAGGATCATTTGTTTGTAGGAAAAAGAAAAGAAAGAGAGATTGTTTGAGGTTGTTGAGCCTCCAAGATGTAAACCCTTTTCTTTGTTGGGTGCTCCCTCTTAGGTAGAGGTTGAGGTTTGGTTTGCTCCCTCTTGGTGAGGTGGAGTTGGTTGTTGGTTTGTATCCCTCAAGTGTGAGGTGGATTGGTTGTTGTTTGGCTAAGGGCCTACCCCTCTTGTGTGAGGAGGTGTTTGTATTGAGAGAGGAGTTCGGTACTCCATTGTTGTAACAAATCCTCTTCGGTAGAGGTTCCCTCGGTGGGAGATAGTGGATTGAAAATCCTACACGGTGGTGTAGGCGGGGATGTAGAGCTAGGGGCTCGAACCTCGAAACATATTCGTATGTTTGCATTTGATCCAATATCTCTCAACTCTCTCTCATTTATTTTGTGCAAAGCATCATTCATCATTCATATCATACTTGCTTGCATTTGTGTTGTGCCTTGCATATTTCATATTGCTATATCTTGTATTTGCTTGGTTGTTTGTGTGTGCCTCACTTGTACTTAATCAACAAGAGCTTCACATAGCACCTCAACCCATTCAAGGAGAATCAAGAGGAGTTAGTCCAGAGCCCTTCACGGAGAATTCGGCTACACTTGTTGATTGTACTAAGTGTGTTTGCAAATTTTGCATTAGCTTCCGCATTTAGCGCATTTAGTTCACTAGATTAGCACTTACACCTATTCACCCCCCTCTAGGTGTTTTTCAAGCTTAGGCTTTGATTTACATCTTCTTGGCTTCCAAATGTGAAAGTCTTGTGACAGAGCCAAAATGCAACAAGAATTAACCTGAAACTTTGTTAAATAAGACTGTTAAAAATATAATCACATATGTTTTGTTATCATCAAAACTACGGCTAATGGCCTTTAGGCCATCAATCTCCCCTTTCTGATGATGACAAAACACATGGAGTTATCACAAATAATTTAGGAAAGACTTCAAGCGAAGCTCCCCCTAAAAACATGCATATGTGAAAATGTGACATATAAGTTAGATGCATCATTAAAAGTATATGAATAAGATATATCATTCAAGCTCTATGCAACCCATCTATGTAAACCAAGAATACAGAATTATAAGGTGTATGCACAAATGGTTTCCTCCAACCAACCAATAACCTCCAGCCTCCAAAACAAGTGGTAATATAGTCGGTTTACAAAGGATACACAAGAACACACACATACCACATACCACACACAGAAGAAATGTATCAAATATTAACAAAATAAAGAGATACATAACTTCTTAAAGACAATAGTGATATCATAAAAGAAATTTGTCCATACAAAGGTTCATGCCAACCTCAAAACAAGTTCCATATCACAAAATAAGTACTACAATGTAAAAACACATATCCAAAACTCCAAATACTACATGTCCACATAAAAAGTACATAAATAAAGAAATGAAAGTGAAAACTTCTAGATAACTCCACAGAATCTCTCCCCCTCTTTTTATCATGAGGTCACTCTTCCTGAAAGTCTGGATCTTCAGGAGGAGTTTCTGCCTCAGAAGGAGCTAGAGGAGGTACCCAGATGTCAAACAGGGGACCTGATGTAGGAAGGGGTTGTGTGTGGCCTCTAGGAAGTGAAACAGGCCAATCGTTCCTACTGTAAGTCTCGTCGACGCATGTCTGGAGGTATCGAATAGATGAGCAGATGTATTGCAGGTCATTCTGAACTCTGTGCTCAATCCTTTCAAAGTTTGCTGACATCTTCAGATCATGCTCACAAAGCTGAACAGAGAGAACTGTGTAAGGGTCAATAGAGGCTGAGGAGGCAGAAGAGGATTGGGGCAACAACAGAAATGATAAGAGAGGGCTGAGGAGCAGGAGCATGCTCCCTAGAACGCATCCTCTTTAGGAGAGTGTTGTTGATATCAACAGACGGTTCGATAGACTGTTCAGCAGAAAAATCAAATTTCAATTGTTTGAAGAGGCGGGTAATGAGCATCCCAAATGGTAAGTGTCGGTTTGAGATCAGAAGGTGCTCAGAAGCCATGTAATCGGTGATGAGCTTAGGAATATTAACTCTAATACCTTTTAGAAGGCAATAAATTAGAGGGGAGCAGAACCTCGAGCATAACTATATTCTATAGAACACAATTTTGGCAGGAGATTATAGAACACAATTTTGGCTAGGACTTGGGCGGTGCGTGTATAATACTTCACCTCCTCGTTCCTAACTAAAGCAGGGTTATCATTATCGTGAAGCAGAAGAGACACGGTGAGGGCAGATTCAACGTCAAGATATTCAAAATCATGGATATCAACATTATAGATATCTACACCCTCGCAGAAGAGATGTAGCAGATGGGCAAATCGATCTAAAAAATGTTAACGTCCTTGCCCAGAACCCTAGATCTGACATGATTGTTTTGAAAAGTAAGATTTGAGTAAAAATAGTGCACAAGCTTCTAAGGGTAGACAGGTTTCTTAATGGTGACTAGGTGTTCAAGAGAGCTTATGTTCAAAATATTTGCTAGATTTAAATGTTTAAAATCAGTAAGCACAACAGTTCTACCAGATATAACATGTTTATTATGAATCACAGAAAATATATGATGTATTCTGAGAAACGAAGGGGTGAAGATGGTTCGGATTGTTTACCCTTCTCAGATCTAGGCCTCTTAGACATGGTGAAGACATGAAGATGATAAACAGGATTTGGCACAAAATATAGAAAGATTTCTAGAAAAAATTGTAATATAAAGAAGATTTTGAGAGATTAGAGATTATACCTTGAAGACCCTGAAAATTTTCCTTGAAATCAAACAGATATGAAGTTTTGATGAGAGATCCAACCAATTTTAGAGTTTGATTTGGGATTTGTGGTGATTTGAGAGGATTATAGGGAAGGGGATGAAGAAAAATAGGGAGGGGGAAAGAGGAGACAGTGGAGGAAGAGGGAAATAAGAAAAAGTAGGAGAAAACTAGGGTTTAAAACGGGTAAATACAGCCAGACCCGACTTACGGTCGACCGGGGTCTAACCGAGAGCAACTCGGTTCAGTCGATCGACCAGTCGGTCAACTGGCTTATGCCCAAAATAAATTTTTTTGTATGTCAGGTTTTCTCGGTCGACTGTCCGATTGACTGGACCTATTCCAGGTCAACTCGGTCGATCGGTCGGTCTACGGGACAACCATAAAAACAGTTCTAAAAAATATGATTTTAGGGTTTTGAAAATATTTTAAGATGGATATTTTTATACACAAATAGAAATAACACCAAATATCTTATAGGCATGAAAAACACATGAGAATGATATCAAAAAAATTTTATTATTATTTTATTAACAATATATTTTTCAATAATTAAATCATAAGTAAGCTATTAAAAACAAGATATTGAAGCCGAATACCCTTAATGGGTTCTGAACTTTTCCTCGTCATTCCTCTAGATAAGAGTTGAGGCGCAATTACTATCTTGAATTATTGCTTAAATATGATTTAAATACAATAACCAATTACAAGATACATATATAGATAAATATATATACACATGTATATGAGCAAATAAATTAATCTATGTACACATACATGCAAAGATATCTATCAACCAAGTGAGCATGGGAAATTACTCTAAACATGGGCAAGCAAATCATGGGCTAGTAAAGAACAAAAGCAAAGTTAATGAACTAGCTCAAACATAAGCAAGCGATAAAACAAAAAAAACATATTAACACAAAAGAAAAAGCTAGCTAATCCTATGCATGTATAGATCTAGTTAGAAATGAAATTTTCAAGTGGAGAAGTTATAAAATTATGGACAATCTCCAAAATATGTGTCTCTTGATAGCGATGCAATGTGACGGTTGATTCTTTGAGCTTCGATGCATTCACCACCAAGGCACTATCTCCCCCTATGTCTTGGAGGAGGACGACACACCTACATCAATCAAATTTGGTATGTTCTTTGATACCCAATCAAACCAACATTTTTATTTAACATGTTTAACTTAGCATAACAAAATTTTGCTAAATGGCATTTATGGCCGCAATGTGCACATATGTACACTTTGCCATACATGAAAGCATGCTTATATTAATGTTGTGTACATTTTACATATTTTTCATGGTGTGTGTGAAATGAATGAGGTGTATGTTTCCTTGGCTTTTCCCTTTGGAAACATAGAAGCAAATTTGTTCATGTCAAAAGCACACTTTTTCAAAGTGGTATCCACAACATCAATACGGTTTTTGATATCCAAAAATTTATTTTTGTTAAAAGCAATTTACCCTTAAAAATGAGTTTGTATTTATCAAAATCCTTTTAGGTTTTCTCAAAGAAATAGATAAGTCGTTTTTCTCTTAAAAATAATTTCTAGCTTATTCTTTAGAAAATCATTTTCCTTTTTCAATTTTTTATTTTGTGCAAGAGAAATTTCATATCTATTTTGTAATTCTTCAAAAAATTGTGTAAGTTCATCCATACTTAAATCATTATCTTCTAAAGAGGTTTTGAGATTTGCCATGGAAGCTTCCTCTCCGTTTGTCATGAAGCAAACGTGTGCGGCATCAATCTCCTCTTCGGAGTCCGTTTCTGAATCATCCATGGCTACCATCGCCTTCTTCTTCTTATGCACGTTCTTGGATGTAGTGGCTTGAAATGAGGGGCAATCTGCAATTAGATTGCCCGTCTTCTTGCAATGAAAGTAAGGACCCATCTCCTCCTTCTTTTCAAATCTCCCTTGATGTCTTCCTCTTCAGAATTTGCTTTGTCTTTCCTTTTTATAAAACATCTTGACCACTTTCCTAATGAGCATGACAAAATCCTCATCACCATCTTCTGACGATTCTTCTTCATCAAAGGATTAAGGAGTAACCTTGAAAGCTATTGCTTTCTTCTTTGGTGTCTCCCTTTCTTCTCTCACCTTCATTTTCATCTCATGGGTTTTGAGATTTCTTATGAAGCCGAAGAAGTCCATCACCTCTCTATCGTTGAACTCCTTGAGGATTGTAACCTTGACTTCTTAAGCTTTGGGGAGAGCTCTAATGACCTTACGAATCTTTTAGTCATTATCAATGGTGTCACCTAGAGAAGATAATCCATTAGTTATCTTTGTGAAATGAGTAAGCATCTTATCGATACTTTTATTTTCAAGCATATAAAAATTCACATATTGAGAACAAAACAAGTCAACTTAAATCTCTCGACTTGCGACGTCCCTCATGAGTAATGATAAGATCATTCCAAACCTCATAAGTGGATTTGCAATTAATTACACGAGAAGATTATCATCATTTAATACTTATGTAAGTGCATATTGGGCTTTAGCATTGGCCTCATAGTCCTTAGCGATTGCTTTAGACCATTTTTCCTCATCACCGTGAGGTTCAACAAATTCTTTGATAATGGCCTTGGCAACTCTAACTCCTAGGGACTTACGAAATAGGTTCATCTTGACCTTCCAAATGGGGAAGCTCAACCCTTCAAATTTGGGTGAGGACTTGATGCTAGAGAAGTCGTGTGATGCCATGAAAACAAGTATAAATGCACAAATAAATAACAAATGCAACAAATGAATAAAACCAAATGAAAGGATCTCCCTAAGGTGGTTAAACCAAAACTAGGATTAGGCTTTGATACCAGTTGTAAATCACCTAGAGGGAGGTGAATAGGTGATGGCTATACTAAATGGTAAATAATGAGGAATTAAAATTTACTTGCTAGTAACCTAGTAAATATTAATCACAACACAAAGAATACTTGCAAACAAGTAAACAATATAAATGTGCAAGTAAAGAGAGAGTAGAGTTAAGAGAGAAGAGTAAGCAATCAAAAACACGATGATATGTTTCAAGGTTCGAGCCACTGCTTTACGTCCCCGCCTTCAACACTATGAAGGATTTTCACTATGACCGATCTCATTAGATCGTCAACTGCTACAAGTTCTTACTAGAACTCAATGGACTCACAAGTCCTCTCTCGTGGTGCCACAACACCAACACAAAGCTCACTAGCTCACTTGAAACCGCAACCTTTACAACTTCACCATAGAAGGAAATCGGTGATCTTTCCTTGATCACAAAAAGCTCACAAGAACAATCCTATAACCAAGATGAGGATGTGAAACTCTTTGGGATTGTGTAGTGGAAATAGCTTGTAAGATGTAGAGGAAAGGTTTAAGCTAAAAATCAAGAATATGAAATTTTGGCTCAAAAGGAAATCTTTTAAGAAAAAGCTAAATCTTGATGTAAACTTGTAAAAACTTGATCTAAACTTTATAATCTTATTAGAGGATTTTTCTATAGTCCCATTATTTATAGGGGATGAAAACATGAGTAGAAAACCCAAAAGAGTCATTGGAAAAAAACCCAAAAAAAAAGACAAAACAGAATATAGCCGTTGGGAAAAATCTAGAAGAAAATCCTTCTGTCAGTCGACCGGCCGGTCGACCGCCAACAGTTAAATTTTTAACCGTTGGGGATAGCAATACCGATCGGACGACCGTTGTTCCCAACTAGAGAGCAAAACTCTCTGTCGGTCAATCGGGATGATCGACCGGACCCAACTAAGAGCAAAGCTCTTGCTCGGTCAACCGCTCGGTCGACCGAAGTGCACAAATTCACTTTGATGCATGTCGGTCGACCGCTCGATCGACCGACAGAGTAAATCTGCTCTACCTATGGTCGACCGGTCGGTCGACCGACTTAGGGCCAAAGGCTAGTTATTGAAAATCTGTTTGAAGTCGATCTTTTTTCAACAAAAATAAACTTTATTTTCAAATACAAAATAGAGTTTTCAAGACTTGATAGAACCAGTGTGTGATCATGGATCAATACAAAATAAGGTTAGAACTATATTTTTCAAAAACTCTTTTCTAAATCAAAAATCGGTTTTTTTCAAAACTTGATTTTGAAAACGACAAAGAGAATAGTTTTGAACTCCTTATAAATTACTTTAGGAATATGAAAGATGTGTGCATGTCAATCCCAAAAGCAATCAACCTATATCATCTTGGTTTTAACAAACGACTATAAATCTTATCTAAAATGTGAAAAGAACAAATACAAATCTTGATATAGTCTTCTCTTGTATACTTGATCCTTGAGCTCTTCTATGTGCTTAAGTTCTGAGATCTACATCTTCTTGGCTTCTAAATGTATGAGTCGTGTGATGGAGACAAAATGTAACAAAGAGTTAACCTAAAACTTTGTTATCATCAAAACTAAGGCTAATGACCTTTGGGCCAACATAATGGAGGCTCTCCCAAAAGAAGGAAGTGCTCCTAACGGTCAATCTTATAGCCTATACCAAAACTTCATCCTAATAGCTGACACTTATCCAGAGTTTTTTTCTGAATAACAGAGATCATACCGACAACTTTGTTTAATCCATGGCATGCACTTTCCCCGATCACCATGGGCGACACGAGATTCACATGGAAATCAAAGGTAACGGTAAAGCGTAAACCCATATTTGATTATTCATTTTCACCTTGTACAAAAGAGGAATACAAAGTGCAATCATCAAAAGGGGGACTCGAGATTCGAGGAGGAATACATAACTATCTATTCCTCTCACTGTCACTATCGAGCTGGGTCCGAGAACGAAGCCTATTCAGTTCATGTAGAAGGTCTTCAATTCTTTGCTTCTCCTACGGTAGAGCGCCCCTGAGCGTTTCGCTTCAGCTCTCAGCTTTATCAACTTGAGCCCTCATTGCTCAGCTTCCTCCTCCAAATGGCGAACATGGGACCGAAGTCGGGTATTCTCATGATGTATCTTCTCTAATTGGGATTAAGAAAAAGTCAATGGCACACTGCTTGCTTGATACCGTCTTATCCAGATGATGCTTCATAGCCATTGCTTCATTCAATTCGTCTGTCTTGCTTTGAAGGGATTCATTCAAAGGCGGTTTATCTCCTTTAAATCCTTCAACCGCTACAATTAATCCATCAACATCACAGTCCAATGATGCCACCTGTTATCTCCTTGTTGCAAGTTAGCTCACATTCCAGATGTGAGATAATTTGGTCATACATCACAATCTCAGTCCTGACAGGGAGAACAAGCCTAAGGGATCCTTTCATCGTCGATCTCCACCAATCTCATAGAAGATTCAACAAAGATCCAGGCTTCTCGCCTAGACCCAGCCGACTCCGGATAATGAAGCATCAGGATCTCCCAAAATTCTTCATAATTTACATCATCTGAAGAAGTGCTTCCAGAGTTCTCCAGACGACAAGGATGATCCCCTGGATTATCAGGAGGAACCAAGTTAAATTCAGATCCGAAAGGGTTTTCGAGTTGAGACTAGTAGAAACACCAAGCTATAATCAGCAATTCAGCAAAAACAGGAATTTGGAATAAACAAAAATAAAAATTCTTTATTGATGGCTTGAAAGAGATTACAAATTGAAAGTGCGCAAAATTCTCACACACTGAAAGCATTTACATGTTCAATGGAATCCCCAGCCTAAGAGACTAGCTTAGGCCCTTCTCCTCCACCACAAACTTTCGCAGCTGCGTTGAGGGCATCAGCTGAAGCAGCACACTTTTTTAACAGAAACCTTTGAGGTTTTTTGAGTCGGAGACTGCTCCTAGTCATCAAGGGGATATCTCAGAGTTTTACCCAGAGCATCGTCATGATATCCCTGTTGGTACTTTATTACCTTATAGAGTTGCACCTCCTCCTGCAGCTTCTCCACCTCCTCATCAGCTCGTCTTTCAGCCTCCTCCATCTCAGCATGAACCTTCTCCAGCTTAATCTAAAATTCTTTCTCCTGCTGCTTCATCTCAGACTTGATCGTGTCCTCTTCAAGGGTGATCTTGAATTTCTTCTGTACCTGTGATAGCTCGCCCTTCAGCTCTCGGCCACCACCAACTCATGCTCTGTATGCGTCAGAAAAGAGGGGATCAAATTGTAAAATTCCTTTGATTGGATGGAAGATTACAACAGACCAGTCTTCTGATTACAAGGGAGGGAGGATATTGAGCCTTGAATCCTCCCTTTGTTAAGGCTGGGTTCTTCAAGTGGCAGTGGAGAGTGAATCTTGTTCTCCGTTGACCAGGTGACCGTCGAGACCTTCCGGGGATCTCCTCTTCGGATGGTAGATAGAGTAACTCAGCTCTGTCTACCAAAACTCTCAAAGAGAAGATAGACAAAGAGCAACTTGAACACAGCAAGTTTTCTGAAGGGTTTAACTCTCTCTCTCTTTTCTCTCAGAAATCCTTCCACCAAAATTTGATCCCTTGTTCATAGCGACGGGTCTATTTATAGGGGTTTCAGGGGCGTACGTGCCTCCTAAAAACACTCCATAATGGGGGCTAACCTTCCCCGTTATGTGGGCCGTGATTGGCCCCATAACCGGGACGGTTACAACTGAGATGCGGGTGTCAACCCACGCGCCTTGGTGCGGCTGAGACGCAGGTTTCGACCCTCGCGCCTTGGAGCGGCTGAGACGCGGGTTTCGACCCTCGCGCCTTGGTGCGGCTGAGACGCGAGTTTCGACCCTCGCGCCTTGGAGCGGCTGTGACGCGGGTTTTCGACCCTCGCACCTTGGTGCGGCTGAGACGCGGGTTCTGACCCTCGCGCCTTGGTGCGGCTGAGACGCGGCCAAATTCTGCTTTTCAATGGCTTGTCTTTTAGTGATTTTTAGACAGCCTACAGAACCCCCTCCAAAGTTTTCGACATTCCCGCAGTTAAGTGGGACGGATTTCGAAATACTTTGGACTCTAGCTGAGCTCATCCTTGTGACTGGACTGTCAATGCTTCGGGTTTGATCTTATCTGGAGTATGATCTTCGTGAGTGTACTGTGGAACTCTTTGAAGCCACCAAAGTTGATCGTGTTGAGTGTCTAGATGCACAGTCTAAACCTCCCTGATTGCTTTAAGTCTGTCGTGGGTGCACTTAAAGCTAGGAGTGGACGGTCGTCTGCTTGTGCCAGTGTACTGTTGAACTGATTTGCAGAAGCAAGGACTGAATGCCGGCTCTTTTGGACGCAGGGATAGTACTGCTTTAAAGACGCGACTGATATTCCACAAGGCAGACGCGATGTTAGGCCGGATTGGAAGGATGCGAACTTTTGGAGAGACGCATCTTTTTTCGAGTAAAGACGCGACTTTCTGGACGCAACTATGGCCGTGCTAAAGGGATGCGTCCATTGAAGAGGCGCGGCTGTTGGGTGCGAATCCGTGCCATGCCATGAGTGTACTACCACGTGTCCTGTGGAGCCGAAGGGACATCTGCTTTTTGGCGTGCGAACTTCGCGCTGTATTAAATGCGCTGTCCATGCGTCAAGAAATGATTTGATGCCGAGTCAATCGAGCCAAGCGCCGCATATCTTTGCGAATCACTGGGCCTATAAATGGCAACAGTCATCGAGAGAGTCCTCATTAGTCTCTCTTTCGTCTTCGGGTGCATCTGCTAGGGTTTTGAGAAAAAGGTTTTCTTTGTTTTCTTCTCTTTCGTCTAGCATTAGATTCTTGCTTCGCAATGGCACCCAAGGCCAAGCGAACTGCTTCATCATCGAAGGCGGTCGTCACTGAGGCCCAAAGGGGCGGTTCCTCCATGCAGGAAGCCCCTATCTCAGGATAACGCTATCAGGTTTGATCTTCTCCATTAGAGGGGTTTATGGAGTTCTTATAACCCTAAAATCCCTTCTTTGAAAGAGAACCGCCAACGGGATTCGAAACCGTGCTTGGTTCCCAGACGCGGTCTTTGAGTTAACAAACAAGGCGCAGGTTTGATGACCCTACCGCTTTTATCCTCCGCTTGAGGATGTACTTGTTTGTTGAACATAGGGCGCCAGTAAGCCTTGCGTTCCGGAGTCATCACTTAGAATGTTTCTAATTGTGAAAGATCCGGACGCGGACTTGATTCTTGCGTTCTGTGGTATCAGACGCTGTTTTTTTTTTTATGAATCTTGCACCGAGTCCAAGTACTTAGATATTTTTCATAAGTCTTGAATTTTGAAGACGCAGACTCCCTGCTGGCCTCATGGTCCTCAGGTCTGGACGCAGATCCTCAGGTCTGGACGCGGATTTTGATAATTTCTGCGTCCAGTATCTCTTTCTGCGTCTGAGTTATAGACACTTAATCATTTTCGTTTAGACTTCTGATCAAGTGTCATTTTCTTATGCAGTGCAACACTCTTCCAGCCCACTCTCCAAGAGGCGCCACTTCGGGCACATAGGGGGTGCTGACCGTGGATTTAACCTTTGTGCTGCAAAGGACTGCTCCTGTGACTGCCGATAAGTCGAAGGAGCGAAGGAGAGGCTCTCCAATGTTGACGCGGCAACCTTTCGGGAGCTTATGACTGACACGGCATTCACAACGAATGCTCACGCTCTGATGGAGAAGCCTGCTTTCTTCTTTGGAGACCATATTAGCGAGGGCGGCCATTCCTTGCATGTCGGGGATTATAAATGGCTCCGTCAGATAGGGGATAGAAGGTTCTTTCTTCCAAACATGGAGAGGATGTACCCACTATCTTATCTCCAGCACATGTCCGTCCCTCGAAAACTGACATGGGAGCTTTCCCGACCTGTCCCTGAGATTACTCTCGGCAACATAGGCTCCCAGAAGGTATATCATGCTGGTCATGATAAGGAGGCTCTTGGCCTGTTTCCCGGCTGTTGAGGACCGATCACCCAGTAGGAGAAACTCCTAAACTCGGCACCACCTTCCTCAATGCATTCATGAAAGTAGGGGGTGATTTTCCAGTCGACTTCCGTTCGCCTGGGTGGATCCATTCCACTGAGAAGTATTGGTGGGGCAAGATGGTGAGCTTCGTCCTTGCCGATCTTGGAGGCCTGTTGGAGCATGTGGAATTATACCAAGCGGTCAGGGCCGTGCAGTATGGTATTCCACCAAGTTCTCAAACTTCTTTGGGATCCTGGAGCGTTACAATCCTCTGACGGGGACATTCTTCACTCCGGTCGGAGAGATGGGTCTTGCCTTGCACGAGTTGTACGAAGTCTCGAGGCTGGTAATGGGGGACTCTCCCTATGAGGAATACGTCCCGACCACTGAGGAGCTTCACCTTATGAAGAAAGAGTCTCCTCGGGTGTACGAGACTTATTGGGAGGTGTTATGTCACTTCCACATTTGCGGCCAGATAACCTCTTGGAGGGCGAGGGGTCAAGCAGCTGTCTTGGGCAAGCTACTTGTTAATGGCGTCAATCAGAAAGACCATCCAGTGACCCGACTGGCTCCCAGCTCCGACGAGGAGATTGCCGATAGGATTCAGGCTTCTGTAGACTCCTACACCACGGAGTCGAACGAGGATACTTTCGAACCCGACACGATTTTCGAAAGTTTCCATCATCAGGCCCGGACCCCTATCTCCAATCGAGCACTGCTGGCGGGCTTCTTAATGTTGTGGTTGAAGCGCTGTGTGGTGCCGACACTGCCACATGAAGTGATTGTTGCCGACGTAGTATACCCGGCGGTGCTCCTGGCTTGCTTATGGTAGGCCATAGCCCTCCTCCCGGCCATGGCGGCCGGTATTCAAAGCGGGTTGCGGGCCTTAACTCAGAGTCTGTGCAGGGTAGAGAAGGTTGTCGACTCCCAGGGTGAGCCGATTGTTGACTCAGATGGGAGGCCGACGGTAAAGCGTCCCAACCCTCAGGTTGAGCTTCCCTACACGTACCTAATGGCTTGGTACGTTATGCACTGTCCCTCCCTGATGACGCCGGTGTCTTGGAGTGAGGGGTTTACCCCTTTCGTACAGCGGCTGGAGGGTTCAAGCTGGTGTAATACTTATAGTATTTCATTCGGAAGTGCATTCTGGCTGCTTCGAACTACCAGCTCAATCGCTGCTTCCCCGAGATTGCTGGTGCATCTTTCGGGGATAAACTTGCTGACTTCGTGGGCCCAGATAACTTCACGAGGCTGTCATCGGAGCTTTCTGGTGGTTGGTCAACATTCGGCCTGGGTATGTGCTTTTCCGACAAGGGAATTCGTGCATGATCGAGCCGTACATGCCGAATCGCTTCGCCCGACAATTCGGCTATGATCAATTGTATGTCGGTAACCCCAATGCTCGACTCGCCTTCAGTGGGAATTTGTTTAAAGGTGCTCAGCTTGTATTATAGTGTGGCCGGAGGGACGGAAACGCTTTTTCGTCTGCCCCCCAAATCGAAAGGCTGTACAAGCCTTAGCTTCTGTACCTGGTACTTCCAAGCCAACCAAATGCCTGACTTTGCTCCGGAGTACTCATGCATCGAGAGTATCAATGCATCTTACGAAGCAAAGTTGGGGTCCAATAAACGCTCACGAGGCTTTGAGGAGTATCGGAAGGCTCTGAAGGAGACCAGAAGGGTATCAAGGGAGGAGCCGCGAGCGGCAAAGGGTCGACAGGTGGCGCGTAAGCGTCCTCAAGGCTCTACTTTCACTATTGAGCCTACCCCCAAGAAGGTCCGGAGAGACTTGGCGGTCGCAGTTTCTCCGTCCGAAGACATCCCTTCTGGTGTTGAGGAGCAGAGGGAAGAAACGGAAGATGAGGATGACGCCTCCTTAGTCCGTACCCGTGGGGTTGCGCAGCAGGGGCCCCAGGATTTTAGAGGAAGGGGAGTTCGCTGACAAACCCACCACCGCTGACGAGGCTGAGCAGCTTGAAGTCGACATAATGAGCGGAGGTGATGTTGAGATTCCAGGGGTCTCAAACTCAGCCTGGGTCTTCTCAGCTCATGAGAGGAGGGATGAGGCACAACAGCCTGGGTCCCCTAGTGTATTAATCCCCAGTCCTCGGGTAGTTGACCCCAGCCCTACCACTGGGGTATTTGGTGGCAAGGCCCCGGTTGCCGAGGCTTCTCGCGTTGCACTATCGTCTTCTTCATCTGAAGAAGAAGGATATGATTCAGGCGATAAGGTCGACTTTGGCGATGAACCCGCTCCTCCTGACCCGAGTAAATTCTCACATATCTCGGAGGAGGAAATATATGGGTGTGAGCCGGTGACATCATCACCACCAGCAGTAGTCATTCCTGCTAAAGCTGCTGAAGGTACTCTTTTCGCCTAACTTATCCTTTTAACTAGGAAAAGATTTTGACATTTTTTTTTCATTTGGCTTCATATCGCAGGGTTTGGTCGTGGTTAGCGAGGCCGCCACTTCCTCTCAGATTGAGGAGATGATACAGGAGCTGGCCCAGCAGGAGAGAGTTGAGGCTCTTATTACTGGGATGCCTTAAGAGAGGGCCCCATCGAAGTCAGGAGACCTCCACCCTGCAGGATTCGCCTAAGAAACTCGCCATCTTTGGGCCCTCAGCCAGGTAGGGAGATGTTGATGCTTTGAATGTTTTCCTTTTACTGTCGTAGCTGATATTCTTGTAATTTACAGAGGGCACTGAGGAAGCTCAGGTAGGAGACTTGGCGGTCAGTGGCTACCGGGAGGCCGTACAGCTCAGACCTCGGCCAAGGACCCTGAAGAGGTCGAGCTTACTGTCATTTCATCGGTTGCGGAGGTTTCTACGGACGTAGTACCCCCAGAAGCGCCGGCGGCTACTCTTGCTCCTGCCGCAGCTGTCGTTAGCCCGATTCCTGTACCGAAGAATCGATTTACGTCCCTCGCCCCTTGATGGAAAGAGGATCGGGGAGCACATCAGCAGAATTCTTCCCAGGCGGTGATACCATGGGGAAGCTGGCGCGCCAAGTGGTGCAGCAGTTCTTTGCCTCCATGCGATCATGTATTGATCTCATCCTATCTGGGAATAGCTCCTTCGAATTCGCCCGGATGTTTCTCGGAATATCTGGTTGAGAACATCAATTTAGCCGGAGGCCCTTCACCAGCCAAGGCGTGTCTGCTGCTGGTGGAGCAATTGGGATATGACTTAAAGAGCTTAGATCCCTGGAGAATGCTGGCTCATTTCACGAGGCCCAGGAAATCTGACCAGGCTCCTTGCTGCTCAAGAGCGAGAGCGAAGGGAGATGGAAGAAAGGATAGCTGAAGGACCCGTCTTCTCCAATGTTTCCAGGCTGACCATCGAAAGCTAACTGGCGAGTCGAAGGAGTCCGAGATGGTCATGCAGGCCGCGAAGCAGGTTATCCTCGATGCTCGAGCTACATATAGCCAGACCTGAGGCCTTGATTGCTATCAATGAACAGAATTGGCCAATTCCGAAAAGAGGCTAGCGAATTAGAGGCTGCCAAGGCGCAAGTTGAGAAAAATCTCTCTGTTAATTCTCTGAGCTGGAATCTCTACGAGTGCAGCTGGCTACGAAGAGATTTTTATCCGAGGAGGAGTTACGGGCCCAGGCTCTCATGGAGGCTGAGAAGGCGCGTCAACATGAGATACATCGCCTTAGAGAACAAATCCGTTCTTTGGCGAATCAGGATTTTTAGCCTTCTTCTTCTTTTCTTTTTGTAAAGAAAAGGACACTCTATTCACCAAGAGTGTTTGTATTTACTTTTATCATATTTGAATAATAAAAGTCGTTGAAATTTTTTGTTCCATCTTCATTGCCCCACTGTAGATGAATCCACCTCTCAATCACAGATTTTGGTTGTGCTCCCTTACTGACTGTGAATACTGAACTTAGGTAAAACTAAGTTCTTTTGATGAAACGCAGCGTCGATTCATAAAAAGAGACGCGGCTCTGAGGCACGCGATTCTGACCTGTCAGTGAAGACGCGGTTCAAGCGGACGCGAAGGACGCAGCTTTGAGTGTGATTCACTGGCCGCAATCCTTAACTTCCTCCAGACACAGAATTCAGGATACATTAATAATGTGGTCTTATGCCCCCTTAAAATTGACGCGGTCAGGGACGCGACGCTGAGACTCGGTGCAAGACCCATCATCATTCATGTAGACGCAGCTCCAAGGCACTTGTGAAGGTGATAGGCCTTCTCTGCTGAAGATGTAAGCTTCGGGACGCAGCTTTATGTGCTTTCCCACTGAGACCCCCAGAATGAGTTCCTTTTGTTGACGAACGCAACCTTGAGTTGTCCGAGAGACGCGGAGCAACTTTGAGTCATACAAGAGACGCGAAGGGTCTTCTAACTTGGAATGAAGGAGGACGCCACTTTTTGAAAAGGAGGCGCGAGCCTCTGGACGCAGCTCTCACATCTGCGTTTGGTGCAACTTCCCAGGCGTTATGTTAGCCTGACATAAAGATCCTGTGAGATTTTCAAACGTCAAGTCTTCGTTGACGATTGGGACCCGCATCATCCGTTGTTTCCCGAAGCGGTTATCCACGCGTCGGTTCTTCATTGGGCTTAGGCGTTAATGCCTTTTAATGCCAAACCGGCGCTGGCGGTTGGAGACCAGCGTCTTTGATGTTTCCCGAAGCGACGCTCCACGCGTCAGCCTTCCATTGGGCTTTGACAGTCGTGCGATCATTAAGGCCGACGGTTCTAATTAATGAACCATTAATTATTGTTTTATTTATGGGCTGCCTATAATATGGGCTTACCCCTTCCTTTAGCAGTCCCATACTTGGACTATCCTCTTTTAACAGCGAGTGCTCTGAGAGACTCCATCTTCTCCCTTCAAGGACTTTACCAGGGGCTTGCCTCCATGGATGAAGATGACCCAGAGCTTTCATGCTTCTGTTTGGTCTCTTCAGAAGATTACCACTGTCAAGT